>JAPYYV010008376.1:0-46855 GCA_030522625.1 Copidosoma aretas | reverse complement strand
TATGCCGTGGTCGACCTGGTCGCACATACCTATACATGTATGTATATAACGTGTCATACAATATGGACATATACCCTGTAGCTGGACACCCACGTATATATATATATACCTTATGTATACACGTATATATACGCGGGACTCACGACTGTCTGCACGAGACGCCACCGCTCGCGCTCTTAATTGCCAATAATTACGAGCGCAACGCCGCCGCTGCTGCAGCCGAAATCCGCGCGCGCCCATAAAAGAGAAGCTGCGCCGCGCAAACACTATATGTTATGTGCGCGCGAGATTGATGCTGCAATCGTCAGGCCGGCCGGTGTAATCCCGGCAATTTGGCCTCGGCTTCGTCACAATGGCCTCCGCGTAATATATGTATATATGAGTACGTACATCTACCTATAATAGAGTAAGCGGTAAGCGCGTCAACGGCCGTAAGTATCGCAAAATTCGCGGGAATTCGTATGATGCGAACTACACGAGCTTGTATTATACAGGATGTATTATGGGGTACGTATACTTATGCAGCATTATTGTATAATAACAACGCGACGCTTTCTTTTTTTCCCATTATCGGTATACGGATCATTATTATGTGTACAGAGTAATATCTACTATGGAATAATAGCAGACGAGTTGTTGGGTACATTGTAATAATTATGTTTTGTATACCTACATCTCTCCGTATCCCTCTTTACTTTGGATTATTTTGTTTTTCATTCAAATTGACACAAATTCGGGATTATTTATAATCGCGAGAAAGGAATTTTTTATAATAAGTGTAACATACTTATTGTGGGACGATTTTTCATTTCTCGAGATCCTCACGGTCCATGCGCAGTATTCGTTATTTTTCATTGTAGAGATCAAATATATCTCGTGATGGCACAACTATGATATAAGTACAATTAGTCGCACACCTGCCGCTTCCAGTGTTTATTATTCCTGATTAGTAAATATATTATACGGCTGCTCATTCGGTCTCTTCCTCATACTTTTCAATCTCTAATTGGTACAGCTGCTATTTGTGGTGCAGTAGTGCTTTAATATGCGAGCGAAAAAAAAAAGAAAAGACAATAGAGAGACGAGCGGAGGGGAAAATGTATACATAGTTATACGAATATTATGAATCTGTGCGCGAGGCAATTTTCTAAATTACTGCGGATGTTGGCGCGCATTAATCATAATTTTCGAACTGGCCAGCGAAAACTCGTGCGCGGGTGCGCCTATGTATACTATACTTGTACGTATGTATCCATACATACATATATTATAATGGCTCGTATTATGCACGGCGGCACTGTGCGGCCCAGTCGTAAGTATATATAACATGCAGGACTCGGCATGACGAATGGACGCGAGCGGGCGCTTGTTTTCTTTTTGTCCGAATATAATATTATAATCGTACGAGTAAATAAAAATTTCGGTGCTGATTCGCTCGTTACGCTGATGCTCGGTTGTGTTATGATTACTCTACTGGTTATATCCAATCTCCTCGATCATTATTGTTACTGTTTTTTTTATTTCCACAGTTCTTCTTTACTAATATCTGCATGTAATATGTAACCAATACTGTATGATCTATACTTTATTTGACATTCTGGTCGCTCATACTAACTACATATTTATTATGTAGACAGTAATACTGATTATAAAGACCAAGACCATTATACTTTGTTTCCTTGTTCGAAGATACTTAAGTACTTGTAGTACTGATATCGACTAATATTATGTGCTGATCAGAATATGATCATCATAAACGCCAATATTAAAGAAACAGTAGATACAGCGGGTACGTATCTCGTTTGACACTGCACAATTTATTGATGCAATGAGCAAGAGCGGGGCGCGTGATGAGAGCTTAGTTACTCTATTATATATTATAAAACTTTATGATATTTTCACCCTATATCGCTGCCGCTGCAGTTGCTGCAGCTCATCAAGAGTTTCTCGGTTACGCAAGGACTCGACGTATTTATTGGACATACCAATTTGATATGATCTGCCGTGAGATTTGTTGCACGAGATTTCGCGTGCTTGAACAAGTTGAGACGCTTACGTTATGTTTATGTCTCCTCCTCCTCCTCCTCCTCGCGGCACCGATAAACATCAAGCATTTCTCGCTGGACGTAGTCATGTCTTGTTTTTATATGTATACATATTATTTCATGCGCATCTGCAAGGTGTTTAGTGCAATATTATGTGTACAAACTCCTAAAGGGAAGCAATCGATTTACAATAAAATATTGTAACAATTGGACAGAAACAAAACTGTTGACAAACCAAAATCAATAAAAACCCATGACAAACATTCATCTTCTGTCACGTACGATTTTATACTGGGCAAAACAACCTCAAACTTAATTATTATTGTCATTGTGGTTTCTCAATTTCAAAATTCCAATTCTGGACCAGCCCACAGTCGCGTGTATACCCATCGATTACCAAACGCCTGTTTTCAGGTCTGACGATATAATTATCAAGTATAATTACGTTAATTAGAATTATCAATGAGTACATCTCGCTAAAAATGTCTTCCGCCTCAAGAAACAGCATAATTTTTTCGAATCAATAGAGTTTGACAATTGCTATGAGTATACAAAAAAAAAATGTGATACAAAATATTTCATAACTGATACTTTTACTTGATCACGCATATCTTGAAACAACAATTAAAAAATTTACTCTTAAATTATCTTGACCGGTGATATCGAATAAGCTGGCATCAGAGCACAGTACTTAATTCCGTGGCGAGCCATCGCGATTGCAACGGACGACCAAATTTTTTCTCCGAAAAGTATTATCTTACCTCAGCTTCGTATAATAAAATTATGAGCATGACGGCGCGTCGATCGATCGTAAACTCACAACGTGTAATTATATTTTTGTTTTCTTGGTCTTTCTTGCATTATTACATTGTTCGACGATGCTGGTATACATATTAATGCTTTTCTTACGCCAAAATCCGGGGCCTCGGTATACCGTTACTGTCGTTTTGATGCCACTTGATTTGGAGGTCAAAAGCACGTCCCCGTTCTAGAGGAAGAGAGACCTCGCGTACGGATGGAAAAAAAACTCGATCTTCCTTTTACGGATGGAATCGTGTCAGCGTCGCGTCGACGGCTCGTTTCCGGTATATAACGTTCGCTCTATCGGTCTTCTCTTCGCCGTATTCGGTATATGTACCTATATATTGTCATTTGACTCTCGTGAGCAAGGTAATTATGAAAAATGAACACCAACATTCATTATATATAAATACTATGCAGTTACGTCTTTGACACAATAGTTACCCTTAGATTAGACTGTATTCTACCTCTAACCTGGTACTTATTCCATTTTTTTCCAAATAATTTTCCATGTAAAACGATGGTACCTTGGATGTACTTCTTTACTTTTATCATACTTTACCTATAATTTTTCTATGCCTCTATTTTCTCATATATCTTTGGGGTTTTGTACCTCATATTTTTTATACCATTAACTTTTTCTTATGTATAATATACTTAAGTAAACAAGTACCTATCGTTTAACACTGTTTATCGATTCCATGGTGGCTTTCACCAGTAGACCTGTAAAAAAAAAAATACCCGAGTTTCCAGAAAAAAATCACAGAATTTTTTTTTATAAAAAAAATCGAGTACGTTTTTACCGGTTGAAAGAGCACAGACGAAAATCTGAGTGTTTCGATTGGGAATCAAATCATCCACGATACCTTGAGCGATACTGTTTTCGTGCCTAACACGCTAAGCACTGAGCTAACGACGGTTGTTTAAATAGTTAGCTTTTATGTTATCAATATAAGTACTCGAGACTCGGATTAGCGTTAAGAGCGAGCTCTGTATAATTTTTTCGAATTATTTGACAGCACACAAGTATATGAGTATTACCTGCTTGGCGCTCTCTTTCTCTCTCTCGTTCTTTGCTTGCTTTCGCGAGCTCAATATTAGCGGGATTACCCAGAAACTCTAACTTGTAATTGAGAGCTCATCATAACGGAATTTCTTTGTTCAAGATTGAGGTTGCAAAATTTATTACTTTCATAATCACTGAATCACATATTTTTGAGCGTACGAAACTTTCTTCCAAAAATATTTACGAATATTGATGAATGTTTTCTCCTTAAAAACCGATACGTCACTAACGTTACTCGCAAATGTTTATCATCCTTTGAAAAGCAATTACACGGTTAACGGATCGGTAGTGCAGCCGACCCCGGAAATTACGCTATCTGACACACCTTTATCTTATCTCAATACCACTTCCTACACGTACATTTTCCCCTTTCGCGGATCTTTTTCTAGTTGCTGGTACAATACAATTTACACACACCTATATTATTCATTATGTTTGTCTCGTTCAAATTAACAGTATGCAATTTATTTGAAATTAATTCAATATTGTGATATTTTTTAACGAACAAGAGCAATATGGTTTCTTCATAAATTAAACGTGAGCATGACGGTCGAAGAAACTAGAAATTAAATATACATGACAAACTATTGTAATGTAATAAAATGAAAATTCTTATTGTTTGTAAGATGATAGATGACTGCCTGCGCATATTAATATGATTATAAATACATTATAAGGAATGAAGAAGTAGCGAGTGCAAGTCTGACGATATAAATAGTGGAAGTAGTATGTAAAAATAAGTTGAAAAGTAAAAAATGGAAGTGAGAAAAAAAAATAATGTCATGTAATATATGAACTTGTAAACATCTCACTCAGGTTACATGTAAAAAGCAATAGTTATGCATGAGTGCGTGGGTCTTGATACTTGCGTCATGTGCAGAGCGACAAAACGATGAAATATGTATGTAAGCTACCTGTGCCTTGTAAAAAAACTATATAAATAATATATATATATATACATATAAATATATTATATATACAAAGATTACAACCGTTTGTCATTTTTGTTCATTACACCTAACATCTTTTTTCCTTAAACTACAACCAATAGCTTGATCGACACATATTTTTAATTGTCTTTTCGTATTGTGTAATACCCTACCGTTGATTACTTGCTCATATAACTTTGTGTACTTTATTATTTTGAAAATATATTTATTTAAAAAAACTATTTGAAAAGATAATTTATATCAGCTTAACGTCACAGATTATTCATATTTAACTTAGCTGAACACTGATAATGAATGAAAAGGTGTGAAAAAAATATGTAAATTAAATAACCGAAACCAAAGTTATCGGTAAGAACCTCGTATGGATCCCTCACGACATTTTGCATTCCATTTGGGTTTCTTATAAATGTAAACCCAATTTCAACGCTGACGATACTTCATTTCTGCAATCAAGGAGATTATGCAAGATTTTTAAAATAGGTAAATATTTTTACAACGTTTTGCAACATAATAAAAAAAAAAAAGGACAAAAAAAATGAAAATAAAGACCAAAATATATTAGAAATTAGTAAAAAAAAAAAAAAAAAAAAAAAAAAAAAAAAAAAAAAAAAAAAAAAAAAAAAAAAAAAAAAAAAAAAAAAAAAAAAAAAATGATAAATGAGCGAGAAACATGTACATTGTGTACATTTGTACAAAAAAATAAAGAAAAAATTAACTTTTTATAGAAAGACAAGATATTGTACATACCTATAATCATTGTCGATAGCTCGAAACAGCACGGCTTATTGTCCCATTTGGTGCATAAGTATATAGCTTTCATTGAGCTGCGTCAATACAATCGGTTCCATCTACTTGGATGACTCATGTCTTACGACCATTACTGTGGCTTGTCACGCATTTGACTTTTTGAAATTCTGAGCCGGGCTTGGACACAGACAACTTCATACTGATCTGAAACATATGTGTAAAAAATTTTCAAGATATGTACTATATGCGGAAAAAAACTAATTTCAAATCCCATTTTATACATTCTTATGCAGTTTGCTACCATTTGTAATGGGCATGACCTACAATGCATTTTACTAAAAAAAAAAAAAAAAAATCAGAAGAAAAATTAAAGTAAAAAAAAACCAAAGTTTGTTTTCCGATTTTCCACCTACGTGAGAATGCCAAGCGAGTCGCTTTGAAAAAAAGAAGCACGATTATTCCACGTGTGCAAAGCTGACGTATATTATTTTCATAATCGCGTGACTCTAGCATCGAATTCATAAAAATTGTTGTTCAAGCTTTTACAACGCATTTTTTTTTTGCAGCAGCTGTTTCTTTGCTGTTATGATTAATCGCGCGATTTTCAAATACACATCACATTATTGGCATCAAAACTGCGCGCTCCGAGAACTGAACGAGGTAGATATACATGAGTATTATCAGAAAATTTACGGCCAACAGGCCGTTTCAGCTCTGCAGCTCTGACACAGGTATACTGCACACGTACAGGTATCACAACGATAATTTTTTTACGACGACTCCGATGACTTGCAACTGCAGCAGCGTGCCCTGGCGTTTAATTATGTCTGCCTGTGCGCACTGGAGCATATGATTATTCACCTGCGTTTCTGGTTAGAACAGAGAAAACTGAAATTGACGTGGAACTTGTAAAAGTTGTATGCTAATTTATCAGAAGTTCGGTTGAAAAGTATTTTTTTGAGTGTTTGTGCCGGTATGAAAACAAAAAAAGAATCAAAATTCCCGAAGCGTCGAAAGTCGAAATGAAAATATGGCGATATTGATGTCTCATGATGAGTATATTATAGTATATAATATAGGCTTGTAAAAGTACGACTTCCTTCGGCAAAACTGTTTTCACCGACATAAACTGGGCCCTCGGATCAAAACTTATGTATTACATACTCGGCTATTCAAAACTGAATGGCCATCATCGCGTATCAAGTATTTGCTCCGCGATTGCAGTTTGCACCCAGGTTACAGTACTTGTATGCAGACTAACGAGGTATATATATACCATACGCGAGATCAAACAATCACTCACGTCCTACGGTCGCATCCCTTACATCTAACTATGTTTGGGATTTAAAATTACATCTCAGATAAATCGCATTTTACCACAGTTGAATCATAATTCAACCACATGTTAATTCAACATTAAAATGTATTCTTCTTCCATGCAATTAAAAGCTGAGGCACTCGTAGATTAATGCGGAATCGGATTATGATACAACCATAATATGATTACGAAATGGCTTTATGTGAACATTGAGTTCTGATATGAATACGAGAAAATACTGACGGTGTATATTGCGAGATATTTTGTACTACAGCAAATGGATTTTTGGATCGTTTTTGAACTTTTATGTATTGAAATGAATGTACTTATTAATCGGGGTTTAAAATTACAATTACAATCGAGATAAAAATTTGATGAATAAACACATCCGATCGTAAAACTATCGAATAGAATTCTAATCGTTTCCCTTAGAATGATGATAATAAAAAACCTTGTTAAAATTAAGCAATGACTAACGCCCTACAACCGCCTCCCTCAAATCCAACAATTTTTGTGACTCTTGATTTAAATTACTGTTAAATCGCAATATTATTATACGATTAAATCACGTCGTCAGCCCCTCGCACGTGCGACTCCCGTCATCGGTACCTATATATTATACTTGTAATAGATAGTCCCAACGGCTAAACGCAAACGTACTATATATATATATATATATAAGTATACGGCGCTGCTGTTGAGTATATACCTACTCCTGCTCCGTACCATGAGTTCGCGGCAGAGAAGAAGGGGGGAAACGCAGGCCGTCGGCGGAGCCGAATAATTGATAAAAGTCGACCAGCCTGACGAGGCTCCCGTCATTATCGCGATTGTCGCGGCCACGCGCGAACCGGAGCCTCCGCAGTCCAGAAAAGCGGGAGAGAGGGGAAGTGAAACTTTTTTCTGTTTTTTTTTTTTCATCAATCCCTTGATAGTGGAATCGCGCTCGCACGTGATGGCAACGAAGAAGTTGGCGTTCAAGATTCTTGCATGGAGGAGCGGTCCGTCGTTGAGACAGGATTCGTGATCGATGGTCTATCCTTCTGCGCGTGTACAATCAAATCGTTGGCGTACGGTACAATCGATAGATGAAATTGGTATTTTGTTTTACATGCACGTTAAACATAATTGCATTGTTTTGATTATCATTTGCATTATTGCCAGCCGAAAGGCCGATTGATTGTTGTGTCTGATGATGATGAGAGTAACTTGATGGTGCACAGGACATTACGCCGGTAACATCAATGTTGAGGTACTCGAGGCCAGACAGAAGGAGAAAAGAAGGGGACGCGGTTGATGTGGTGGTGGTGGAATCAGCAGGATCCAAGTCAATCGGGGAACGCGGACGGATGCTCCCGCGGCGAGTCTCTGGCTGATATTATAGGGACACGGAATTTGTAAATCAATAGTGGGCTCATCCCTACAACGTTCTCTTTTGGAGAAAATTGAGTGGGCCGAGCGACAGGTGCGTAATGATTTATCGCTGGGCGGCGCGGTTTTAAATAATAATATAGATTTCAAAAAAGCAAAGCCAGTGCAGGTGGTTGACTATAGGATAATTTACTTGTTGTTGTTGTTTGTATTGTTCAGTAAACGATCGTGTATTTTATCTTGATCCATATGACGGACTTTTGGAAAGATTTATATCGTGTCTTATCGGAAAGAGGACGGATTAAACCGAATCTCAATATGTATCGGCAACAATTCATTGATCCCGATGCTCTATCTATAACCTGTCGCGCGATGCTGGGACTTTGCATCACGGGTCGCACCTATATATGTACATATAAATGGTACTTGTGCATGTAATACTCATAAAGTATGACCGGTGACGCGTCGCTCATTCTGTTGATCCATACAATGTTTATGTATATAATCTATCTATTATACGTACTTAACCGCACGACGAGACAGTTTAGTTAAAAGTGCGGTTGCGCCGCTGGGCTTTTTGCTCCAGTGACTCGCGACAGTCGCGACCTTGGACCACAATGTGTGCCAAGGTGCGCGTCTGCTCGACACATCGATCCTACGTATATATATATATATGTATACTTACTTGAGTATTATTAAACCATCGCGCAAAGGCCTCGCACTCGTCGGTTAATATGGACGGTTGACGAGTTTTTAGAGCAGGAGTAAAAACAAAAAAAACAACAACATTCAAATAATTAGATGTGATGGATTGTGTACCATCGCAAGGTGTTTCTGGAATCGCGCGTGTGTTATTATGATGGCGAGAGATAAACCTCTCGTGCATGGATGCAGACTCGGAAATCCCGGCTCGCGTACTTAATATATGTGTTACCATAACGATTAATTGCATAATCCTATACTTACCGATTTCGCGCGTCACTGGGGATGGAAAAATAATGTATATACCACCTTCTCGGAAGTTGTTTCATCGCTAAAGCCGAATTATCAACTCTCGCGTTTCACCCGCAGCATATATATTTGTAATATATAATGCAAGTACTCAGCTGTCGGTCTTATCGCTGCACTAGCTTTTCGAGGCACTTGTATGATCGGTGATTATGATTGTTCATTTGTCCCAATGCACGTTTCACCCGAGTGAAAGTACATATAGTATCGAGCGGAGTTCGCGCTGATTCGCGTTATTTCCATCACCTATAATTGTTTCTCAAAAAATTATGATACGGATGTTTTTTTTTTTCCTCGTTCAATGAATTTATCAATGTGCTGGGTGTTCTGAAACTATATCCCAAGACTCATGCTACGCGCCTGCGATAATCAGGATCCACACATTACGTATGTACAGATATGAAGTAATTTACCAAATTTTGGATCCGTCGCATATTAAGTACATAGGCTCTGCTCGATACAATATATATATATATATATATATATATATATACTTTCACTCGGGTGTACTGCAGCGAAAAATTAATGAATTGCAATCACCAATCATAATATTACGCGCAGCGATTATACAGCGACAGCTGATAACTTGCATTATGAATAAGAGAAGTGAGTGTCGTAGTAGAATATATATTGGCATCTTGCAAATGTTTAAAATATCCAGTATAATATTATAATAATGCACGGTATGGTTATTTCGGCATTTGATTTTGCCTCTGCTCCTTATAATGGACAAGGTAAAGAGCGTAAGTAATATGTGTGCGTGAAACGCGGGGGTCGCCGATGTTGACACTTGAAAATTGCACTGAAAACGCGAGGCATACAAGAGACGAGGGCGACATAGATTATACTTACGTATCAAAATGTGTAACTAAAGATTGTCTACACCTGCAGTATAGGGCGGTAATGTAATGTACATCATAATATAGTGTAACACGGTCCGCCGGCAGGCACATGACCGGCGCGATAAGAATCAGCTGAATTGCGTTACAGCGCGAGCGAGAAGCGAGACGGTAATGGTTGCAACGAACTGTATACGCATGAGTAATTATTGCAAACGTCGAGAGAGGAAGAGGGAAGAAATCCCCTCGTCTATACATACACGCGCGCGTATAATTACGCGAAGCCCACGAGCACGGAACACGTAAAAAATCGCTGCCACCCAACCCCTTGCCGCGCGCTGGGTGAATTAACTTGACTCGTTGGAGTTCCTGGGTTTAGGGGGAGGCTGCGAAAATCGAGGCGCGCGTACATTATATAGCACGTGTACTGCAGTGGCGAATAATATTATAAGGTCGTGAAACGCTGGATCGTGGTAGTATACTTACTTAGTGGATAATATGGGCTCATTTGAAGGGCGCGCCCTGCAGCTGATGGTGGCATGGTAAATCATAAGTATACTGCAGCATACCTCCAGATTTTTTTCGTACACTTAATTTTGGTAACGGAATATTATTTTTCCAACCTCGGGCCTTTTTGCAACCCTCGTACACCCTCGGTAGGAAAAACAGTGTTCGCCGCTCAAGTGCGATCCAACCATCGGGCCGCAAAATCGCCCTGGAGGCGATCGCACTTTTATGACGAAAACTACTATTTCTCACCACCAAGCACTTGTCTGCCCAGTGCTTTTCGTTACCGTGCGATTAAAAGTTTATAAAATTAAACTATATATAGTCCCTAGCCACAATCAGACAATACAAAAGCGGTCCACGATCAATAATAATAATAATAATAATAATAATAATAATGATATAATAATAAATATCACGCAGCCTCTTACACCAGAAGCATTGAATTCCCATGGAGTATTTTTGTGCACATGTATATATACACACACGCCTCCATTAATCACGAATTTCCCTGCCGTCCGGGCGACCGCGCGATAATATACATATAACATATATACCGTTACAGTCGTTAGCCTGCACCGCATTAGCGCCACTCCCCCGCGCCCGAGCATGCACGTGTACACAATATACATGTACCCTACGCGGCGCGCGGCGGTTGCTTCTTGCAAAATATTTGTAGATCTCGATGTCAGGCGCAGCCGCGTGAATAATGTTTGTATTGCCTCTGTATACTTATTATATGTATGCGCGGTATATATATATATATATATATATATATATATATATGGACACAAGTATGCGCGCGAGGGCAAGCTGGTGCTTCCCAGCATCGCATAAATAATCCGTGGGGAGCCGGCGATGGGGGAGAAAAAACGACGCAATCTCGAAAGTGAGAATAATTTTCAGCGCGACCGGGCGGAACGAGAGCGCGCCGGCGAGCTTAATCAGGTGGTGCCGTGCTGTGCTGTTAGACATCGTGGTAAAACGAAACGCGTGGGTTCATTTCTTACTCGTTCCTATACTTACCCTCCTTGTTTTTTTTCATTTCATCGCTGATGCGAGCTGCACCAGCAAAGAAAGCCAGGCGATCGTGTATCAAGCTTTGGACTCTTTTGTGACAATCTCGAGGCTGGTAGCCCGAGAGAAGGAGAAGCAAGATACAGCTGAAGGTGTATTTTGACGGGACGCTAATAACTGTGGTAGCTTCTAGCTCACTGCGTCCATGACATTACTGCAGCGCGAATTTTAAATACTTTGACAATATTTATTGTAAAAAAAATTATTATACCCCCGGAAAATACCTTGTATGCGTATCAATAATACAAATATTTAAAGTAAAACGCATGTTACAAACGTCAATTGTTCCAACTGGCTTCAAAATTAACATTTACTTCGTACAAACAATATAACATCTTAACTGACTGGACGCGATGCTAAAAGCTGTACCTGGACCCTGAAAATTCGACAATGTTAACTCCAACTTGACGCTGGAAATTGCTTTCAGCATCCCGTTCAAATGTATAATATATTATTATGTATAACCAGCTGTCGTCGAAAGCACTGCTGTAGTGTTATGCTTGAATCAATATGCGTCTTGCCCCGTCTTTGCGTCAACAACAACACTGACAGAAAATGCGCGATTTTTCGATAAGCTGCGCAAACATTAGGCGCCGATTCCAAAATCGTGCTATGCGCAATGAGCGGCATGATGTCGCGATCCTACTACGCAGTCTCGCAGCGCATGAGCCCACTAGGAAATATCGCGCATATTCTGCGCGACAGGGAGTGCGTCAAGTATATGACAGTTGGTGTTGTTGTGGACACGAATATGGCAAGTCGATAAACTAAAATTCCGCACTGCTTTTTTTCCGCTCGTGTGTCCTTATCCCCACTTTTACTTTTTCGCTCTGTGTTTTTCTCTATATCTATCGTATAGCTCTGTGGGCCTCGAGATTGTCATGAGAGAGTCTATAAAGGCATAAAGAGGGGGGGGGGGGGCCTCATCATCATCCTTTTTCTTTTTCGCAAGTTATATAGAGGTATTAGGTGATTTTTAGGGTGCAGTCCCATGGTACAGAATATAATTGTCCCTATAAGTCGCCGTGTTAAGTAAGTCTTTCCTGCAGCGCAATATTAGACTCAACACGGCAGCTTATGGGAATAATTATATCCTGCACCATGGGACTACAGCCTTATAGGCGCACGACCAATGGATTGGAGTGTATACATGTATAAACATATGTATTTTTTTAATGTATATTATAAATACATATTATAATCGGCACTTTGCTGCCAACTGGTTGGACGATATTGAATTTGATATATTTTCAATTGCCCCATCGTCGCTGTAAAATAAGTATTAATCACTGCTGGGTACTCTGCACTATTAACGCTGCATCGATAAGCTGTGCCGAGAGGCAAAATAACCCAATGAACACTCGTGCATTACTACCATTACTGGGGATGGAAGAGAAGTACATACATCAGTAGCAAATTTTCCGCGCTAGTAGGTATACTTAATCACTTATTACATCCTCTTTTGCAACCTTTTTACTCGCAGCCGCATTACCCTTGGGCACGTAAAAAATCCGTCGGCGGCGTCAGGTCAATCGCCTACAACGACGATGACGACGACGACGACGACTATACGACCGGACTGTCGGTCGGCGCTGGGGGGGGGGGGCGGGGGGCGCAGAGAGGGCAGTCCCGGATTTAAATATATTATTGTTACCGTGCTGTATATGTCTAACAAGTTATACCGATTGAAAGCGTCTTTTGTAACGCAATAACTTGTTTGAGGTATTAGAACAAAAAAAAAGCAAGCTAATTTCTGTGCAAAACTACCTTGTTTGCAATCAAATGTAAATTAAAATCACTAGCGGCAGATATATTTAGCCGAGAGCTATGGAATACTTTAGTTTTACGTAATAGCCCATGAATAATTGAGCGCTTATCTTAGAAATAATGAAAATTTAATAAAACATGAGTCATCAAAACTGTCTATGAACACCAAGGAGCGTCGAGTGATGTATATTTATAATAGGGTACATACCTATAATCTTATGTATTTGATGTACATACCTAATCTTATAATTATATACGCGCACACACGGTAGCACCGCTGTATGAGAATTATGATCAACGCATTTATTTATCGGAATAATGAAACTCCGTACTTACTTCGAATGATTTGAGTTAATTATTTACATAGAATCAAACGGTTGTGCCCGAGGTTGTGCCTTATTCGCTGTGAGCATGTCAGGTGCTGCATGTTAAATCCCATAAGCGAAATAGTTCTAAAAGCGGCCGTTTCTGTCAAAAAAACCTGGAAACCCGTAAGACTACGCGTTAAAATGACAAGTGGCGCAAGCCCTCCCCTCCACAGACATGCCCACAGCGAATAACAAGTATAATATATTATATTGTCCCATAAGACTCCACTGCACGCACTTAATTCTCAATAATCGAGTAAAGTATATATAGGTACATACATTACAGAGCAGCCAAGTATTTTTTATTTTCATGATAAAATTTTGCTCATGATTCACTCATGATTCACTTTATTTTCGTAACAATGGAATATGTGTAGTTCATCTATCGTTTGAAAACTTCACGTTCGTCATGTTCATTAAATCTGTGTTTTTATATAAATTTTTTTTTTTTTTTTTTTACCTTTGTTATTGCGCTAAATGATATTATGAATATGTTTTCCTTATTTTTAAAATAATATTGACGCGAGGAGGTAATTTAAACTTGATTGCTCAAAATACATCTCTAGATCATGTGTTAGCTTCAGTGGACTTTTTCAGTATTTTCGTTCGTAGATCAAAGCAATGTTTTTCGTTAAAATAAAAGAAGAAAAAAATAAAAAAAATAACATCTATTTCTCATTGCAATGAATACACTTACAAAAAACTGAAAAAGATCAATTACTTAAAAGCTTTTAAATTTTCAGCGCGCGGCTTACACGCGTGTCGGCGCATGTCATCCATTGTTTTTTTTGTATACATATATATAGCTGATGGCAGACGACACGTTTTATCAGACGGTGCATGATGCATTGCATGCAGACATGCACCGAAGATTAAAACAACAAAAGATAACAGATTATATACGCTCAAGTGTCAAAAAAATTGGGTTCACGCACTCTAAATATCATATAGGGCACGGACGAATCGTCAAAATCCCGGTATATGTACTTGCGTGCATACTTATCGTTGACAGTGACGCTGTGATAAGAAAGATACAATACTTTAGTGGCTGGCGGAAGTGTAAGGTGCACGATGCATTGGGAGGCTCTCATTGAGGTTAGTTTGCTCCTTGAATACTGCAGGAGCTTATTCTTGTATAATATCATAATTCGTTCGGAAAAAGTCTTCGTCAATCATTGATGCAAATAAGAAACAATAAGTACTGTCACCATGTGCCATGCGGCTTTCCAATAATTACACACAGCAGGCTTTCCTGCACTTGTGTTTGTTGTGTATACACCTAATATATTAAGCATATTAAATTCCGTGACAAGCTGGTTTTGTACTTGCAAGCTATTATAACGAAGCTAGTGCAGAGTACAGCTGTCAATCGACATAGCTGTGAGATAAATATTTATTGCGATTGGCTTATCTTATCAGATAGGCTACTCTGTCTCCTTTTAAAAGTTGTCAGCTGTTATTTTTCATTTTTTAAAGTATTTAAAAAATTTAATCACCCATTCGAGTGCAGGCTGGCTGTTTATAATAGTGTCTACTTGTTTCCACCAATAATTATGTTCAGATTTGTTTTTTACTATGTATTAGTTCATACCAACATTTTTTTCAACAATTAAAAGGATGAGATGCTTGATAACATTTGTTTTTAATATACTGACCCTTGAAATGTTTTTTTTGTTTTTCTACAGTTTGCAGGCCATTTGATGAAATGGGCCATTCTAGATTTGCAGTTTTTGTACTGATGCTTCTAGGTAACAAAGTGGCAATTTGGATGAAATTCAATTTGTACATCAATTAATTTTAGAGATAATTGTATTGTATTTTTTATAGTTATTGGTAGCAGAGCAGAATTCAAAGTATCACCACATGACATAAGGGTACTTGTCGATAGCTCGAGCCTATTTTCTCTGTATTCAACGTAAGTCATACTTTTGATAATTGTATTGGTAACCCAAAAATAGTTATTTTCTTGTTCCTATCATTGCTGATCAAACTTTATTGTGATCCTACAAATTTTACTTCAAAGAAACTTTGACATTTTTTCCTTATGCTTCATTACACATGATTTCATGAAATTAAATGTTTTTACTTGAATTTTTAGAGAAAAAAATAAAACACAAGATGGTAAAGTGATTTTTCAACCAGAACACATTGATCTAGCTAGAACTGAACCAGATCATTTCTTTATAAAAAACAATGAATACAATTGGACTGTCAAAGTAATTGGAATCAAGCCTGGTCATCTTTTGATTAATGTTAATATCACAGATGTTGATCCGTCAGAGTAAGTATTTTTCACCTTATTAAGGATTGAAAAAAAAAATTTACTCATAATCGTATGTTTAAACAATTTGTTTTCTTATTCTCGTCTGTATGTTATAAATAAATGTAGAACCGCTTTACATTTTTACTTGTATTGGATCAGGCATATTCATTATTCATATTATGATAGATTATTCATTAGAAGAATCGATTTAATATCAGGTATAATATTAATCCATCATTTTATTTGAAATAACTATCTTGTCGGCCGACTTAACAAATATCAAATCGAAGTTGTTGACAGCCTATAATCGAAACCTCATAAACGGCACGTGCACCAATCGCATCGGAATATTTTGTAACAAAAAAAGAATTACGATTCATCGTCTGAAATGTGTTGAGCAATTATTGTATGCTCACGAGATAATCCCTATCTTGCTCTTCGAGGAAAGTCCCTATAGCACGGAGAAGCCCATGCTTCTTTCAGTCACGCGACAATGTTGACGAATGGATCAATCAGCAAAACGTCAGCTTGTAGAGCAGTAATACTTTTTTTGCTCTTGAAAAAAATAAATCTTGGGTGTAAAAATTAATTCGAGTGTAATTTATGCAAAAAAAGATGGAAAACTACGATCGCCGAATCAAACTCAGAAATATTACTCCAAACGAGCTACTTCGGTAGTGGTGGAATCGAGAGCCGTCTTATACGCCCACTGTATCTCCATTGGATTACCTATATTTGTTATAATAACGCTATTCCGCTATTGTCATTAAGAGGCACCGATAAGTCTGCCGAAGATAGGCACGCTGACCTCTGACCGACTCACTTTATTCGCGCGGATGCTTCAAAATAGTGACAATGCCAACACTTGTTCCTCCTCAGTACGTGTCGAGATTTCGATGATCTCGTACTCTCATTGAAATTAACTCAAAATTATGCCTATTTATAAAATTATTATTATCCCCCATGATCAGTTAGATTCTTTAAAAGAATTCAAGTGCGCTTTCATTTATAAATTAAAATTTAAAAAAAAGCGTCAACTATCAATACATTATGCTTATTGTGTATTTCAGCATTTCAGAAGCATTTGTGCGGGTGACAGTAGAAAGGTCAGAAGCTTTGTATCATATTAGCTCGATCGTTGGTTGGCTCTACTTCTTTGCATGGAGCATAAGTTTTTACCCACAAATATGGAGCAATTACAAAAGGAAAAGTGTAGTAGGACTGAATTTTGACTACTTGTCTCTCAACATAGTTGGCTTCATTTTGTACTCTTTGTTTAATTGTGGATTGTATTGGGTACCAGAGATAGAGGTGTGAAAATTACTCTACCATTGATAAATTCAGTTGCAATGCTAATCAATATAATTATTTTATTCGTGGCTTAATTCTTTCAAAAAAACAATTAAATCTCATAACATTTGAAAAACAAGTGCATGCTTTAAACAAATCCATCAACGTTGTGTCAGACATATCTATATATTCAAATAATGATATAATTGAAAACAAATGAATTTATAAAAGTGGCTTTGTTTACTTTTCAGCAACAATACTTTAGCACTCATGAAAAAGGTCTCAATCCAGTTCAGCCAAACGACATTTTTTTTTCGCTGCACGCGGTCGCTGCAACGTTAGTAACAATATTCCAGTGCTTTATTTACGAGGTGTGACTGAGATTCAATATTTATGTGCGTGCTCAAAAAATATTTTACTTTATTATTAGTTAAATACTCTGATTGTAGACTGGTAATCAGAAGTTGTCGACGACAGCTCTGATAATTCATGGCATCTTTGTTAGTTTTATCGCAACATCATTGATCTTCACTTTGCTGCATGCCCTTCAGTGGCTGGACTTCCTTTATTACTGTAGCTACGTCAAACTCGTAATAACGCTAATCAAATATGTGCCTCAAGCATTTTACAATTACAAGAGAAAATCGACTATTGGCTGGAGTATAGGAAATATATTTTTAGATTTCACCGGTGGTATATTGTCTATGCTTCAGATGATTTTAAACGCTTATAACTATGGTAATTTTTCATCTGTGTGTTTATTAAATAAAACGCGTGGTAAACCACAAAATAATTGTTATCTACATATTTTTAGACGACTGGAAAAGCATTATTGGGGATCCAACCAAATTTGGCCTTGGATTTTTCTCGGTTGCATTTGATGTATTTTTCATTGTACAGCACTATGTGCTATACAGGTATGTCACAATCACTTGTGTGAAAATGGTATAAGGGATTGAAGGTTATTATAAACGATTGCTTTTGTATCGTATAGAAAATAATATTGAAAAAAAATTTTAAACATCTTTTGGTACATTTAAAATCGCATGCTCAAATTTTTTATGCCTTATAAATAGCTAAAAATATATGTCGCTTATGTGATAACATTTCAAGCAATTATAATCACAGACTTTGCTTGTTTACTATCTGTACCCAAAATCCATAGCATTTTTTTAATAACTTTGTTTTGTGTAATTATTCTTAATCTTTGATCTTGATTTTTACATTGATGAATGAGTTTTTATTAATAGAATGTTTTAAAAGTAGTACTTGCTCATTATCATTAATCAAGTGCATGTTAATAGTGTTGTTTTTCTAAAGTTATGCAATGTATTTCATTTTTTTTTGGTTAACATAAAAGTGTTTACATAAAAGGGTCTTCTAATGCTCGAAAACGACTTTTGTGGATGATTTCAATTTCATTATTAAAATAATACGGCGCGTGCAATGCATGTCATTGTTGCAATAGTTGTGCTATTAATAGAATTTTTTTTAAACCTCTTTTTTCACTCAAAAACGCTTACAAAATGCCATATAATTGCTGTTGTAAGGTAGAGTTCGAATTTTTAATTTACAGAAATGCGAACAAAAAGATGGTAGATCTCAATGGCCGAATCTAGCGAGCACGTCAAACTAAATCTTAAAATCATCTTTAGTGGCAATGCAGTGCTTTGATGTAGCATAAGCTTTGCTTTTGTTTCAAAGATAATTTTCCCGTTTTAAATAATTGGAACGGAATTAAATAAATAAAATAGTTGAAATAAAAATATAGCAAAGTAATACATTATAATAGTTGCGAAATATATCGTCTTAGAACACTGTAAATAAATTATTAGTTTTAAAAACTTAATTCTTTAGTCTTTCTCAGATTATTACATAATTTTATAGCAACAATTTGTATAGTCTTAGATTTAAGTGAAATACAATATTTTTGAAGAGTATAGGAAAAGTAAATTTTAAGCATTTGCTTTTATGATTAGGCTGTGTAAAATATTCAAACTATTTTTCAGTGTTCAAAGCTTTATTAATTCTTGTAATTTCATACTTTATTAAAACTATTTGTAGTTCATTCATCAAAGATAGTTATTTATTGTTTTTATGGTAAAAATTAAATTGTACTGATTGTTAGTAAAAATTATATTTTATCATCAGGGTAGGTAATTGATTAGTTTCGATTTATAAAATGGTGAAACTAAATAAAACGATCTCTTACGATCCTTTCCTACATAAACCTTCCTTTTATTTTTATAAAATAAAAATAAAATTGTTTGAAAACTTTTTCTCAATTTTCTTATACACTGAAACACTACTTAGCTGTAATCATCGTGGGATACGTAGTTGTAAACTCAACAATGCAAAAGCAATCATTTTATCACGGTATATTTTTTTAATTTCGCATGTTGCATGTGATGAAACAATTAGTTTGCACAATATGTCTTTGCAATTCTAATTAAAAACTAAAAAAGCTCTTCATCTTTCGATATATCGACGACTTCTTTAACTTGCATGGTAAAGAAGGCGTCCTTAAATCAAATGATGTAAAATAAAAGATGGATCAAAGTAAGTACTTAGTACAACATACTAATCATGAAGAATACTTGTACTCAAAATGCACAAGAGATTTAATAGTGCTACAACTATTTAGCCACTGTTTTATTAATCATACACAATTATTATTAAAATACTTATAAAAGAAACGGAAGCCAACACTAATATAATTTTCACAGGGACCGAAACGACTACTCCATAATTCCGGGAACTTGTCAAGAAAATCGTGAAGATGGGGCATCCAGCTGTAATGCATGATGAAGTGCAATATTAAAAAAAAGTGATTTTCATCTTTATTGTTGGCTATTTATACTCCAAGTAAATACAATAAATTATTTTTATAAAATATATTTTTCTATGAAAAATTGTATGTCTAAAGAGAGGACAGTTGATTATATTCTTGCAAATATATGGTCTTGGCAAAATATAGTGTTTTAGCTACTGCTCGAATTTTTTACGGACTATTTGATCAAAACAATAGTTTCAAACTAGAAATGATCGAGTGTAATAAATGTACTTGTAGATACTTATTTGTTTCATTTTTTTCAAGAAACGCAAGCGTCTTTTAAAAATCGCGGTCAACATATATCTAGTTGATCTGTCGATAATGTGGAAATATATCGAAATATTTTGACGATGACCGATGACAAAACCTCGATAATCGAAAAATACGTGAGACGTTTATCGTTGTTTTGTTATATATTATTGTAATTTCGTTCTCGATACGTATATGAAGTGAGTGATTATATTACTTTTGGATTTAAAAAAAATGCAGTGTCACTATACGCATTAAATGGTTCATCAGATTAATGAGAAACCACTTCTTTACTCGGTTGTGATAACAATTTTTGCTTGAGCGATTGTTACATAACCTTATTCGAACACTTTTTATAAACTTGATTGAATTTTAGTTTGTGACGAGAAACATAAAAAAGCCTCTTAATAAATTAGTCAAAATCAAGAAACAAATTTAAGTATCAAGTTTAGAAAATATTTTTGTTTTTTTACAGAAATGTCATCAAAGGTCTCAGTACTTTTAAAACCTATTTGGACAGTTGTACAGTCTTCGAGAGGTATAAATTGTTGGGTGGCTGCAATTACTCGACCGCATCGAAGAGTGTACCTCAACACATATCCAACAATACTGCAATTTCCAGATGGAAGCACCATAAATATACCATACCATTGTCCCATTGGGGTCATCAGGCTTCCACTGGACCTTTCTACATTGACGGAGGAGCAAAGGAAAGAGAGGCTAATGAAAAGAATACCAAGGACCAAAGTTAAGGTTCAAGAAGATATTGAAGATGACTTTGATGAAAATCGTTATGTCAAGTACACAAAGAAAAAGTGAATTCTAGGGATGTGTTATGAAGAACGTGTTTATTAAAAGTACTGTTAGTAAATGGTAACTGAATACATTAAGTTTTTGTAAATACTCGTTAAACGAATTAAATTTTTACAACGCAAGTTTCTGCTTATCAAGAAATATTAGCTTATTTCACCAGGTATTCTATCAGTTGTTGATTGTAAATATAGTAAATAATTGAAACCAACTGTTACTTAGAACTCATTATGCTTAGAATGTCACCATCCCAACTCCAACATCAACATTAAAAATAAACAACTGCCTTCGAAGTTGCAGGGAATTCGAAAAATTGAAATGAATTTATTTTTTTGTTATCCAAAAACAATTTTTTTTTTACCTAGCTTACCGATAACGAGACAATGAGCACATCAAATCGAAAACGGCCTTGACATTGCCTGGCCGCGGCCTCGAGAGAAGAAAGTCTCTTTTTCGGTGCTCTGCACGCTTGGACCAAAAATGATTGAACCACTTTCGCGGGCTCTTTCCCTTTTGACTTGAGAGTTGAGCACCCCGGAAACAGGAACCACCTCTGTCACCGTGGTGCATATATAACTTCATCTGGTTTTCGAGAGAAGCTCATGCGTACAAACTATATATAAGTACTTATTGGGTTTTGCATGATGCTGTGCAATATGGGTGGGGAAAGCTTGTACAACGTGCAACCTCGTAACTTGCAGAGAAATTTGAGGGCGAGCGCCGAAATGTCTTGTTTGCTTTTGATCATGCTTACTTTAATGTCATTAGCAATTTCATGTGCAAAGGATAAAGCAATGATCAATGGATTTCTTTATCATTGTTGGTCATTTCATTTACTTACTCTCATGAGCTCATGAGGGACGGGTGTCACGAGTACATTTTCGAGAATGACGGTACGCGATGGTTAATACACATTACACATTCTCCTAATACATCTCAAAAAACTTTCCAAGAGTTTCAAAGTATTTGCGTGTTGAGCACCAATCATGATGGCAAATTGAGCGTGAAAACTTTTCAAATGTATATCTTGGAACAAAGTATAACAATTTTAAAAAATCTAAAAATTGTGCTCTATGTAATGGATTTTCTGTGGTGTAAGGAACAATCCATTTAAAACCTTTCTATGAGACATACTTTTTTTATTTGACATTTTTCGCGAGGTATCAAATAAGAAACTTGTACACTACTTTTGAAGGTGGTTCATGCGTGAATAGATTGTCGTCAGAATTAAATGAAATTTTGTTAAATTGTTTATTGGATTAAGATACAATTTCGTTTAAAATTTGAGTGAAATCGACCGCGTATAACTCGAGAAAAAGCTCTTTTTAAAATGCTGTCTTAACATAGGCTGTCATGGAGAGCACGACGCCCCGTACGAAAACTAGCTTTATTCAGATTTTTGAAAAAATGACATTTTTCCGAATTGCGTCACAGCAACACTAATAATTTAAAATAAATTTTAACCTGATATTTTGTTTGTCAAAGCCTTTAAGAATATTATGTAACAAGTTTTTAAGTATTAAGAGTTTTAATGTTCATAGCATGTTATTTGAAAAAAAAAACATTTTTTCAAAAATCTGAATAAAGTTAGTCCGTACGGGGCGTCGACTGCAGTACATTTCCTACGTTTATTACGGGAAATAAACAATTTTGCCCGTCAGAAACGAATGAAAAACTACCACAATGAAGCTCGTGGAATCCCGAAGAGATTGGTACATTGTAGAACGTGAATGACCATCTAATTCAAAGATTACTAATTAAAATGCAATCGAAAATTTGCACTTCCTATGTTAAAGGTATAGGATATTATTGTCTGCAATTATTTTGAGGTTAAATGCCACTTTAACAAATGACATTTTTATTAGTTTTGACAACTTTAACAAAAATTAAATGTACAGTCGTACATTTGACTCGGGAATCGCGCATGAACCACCCTGAATTTATTATGAATCTTAAAGCTAACTTAAAACTATCTTCGCTATGAAAAAATCTCTCTTTCTCAGTTTTAACATTGATCAAAGTCGTTTTACAATATAAAATTTATTCGCTGCTAAGGCGTGGAACAACGCGGATCTTACGTTGTAGTATTGAAAGTTGGCTATCGAGAAAACGGAGAAATATTCATAAACAGTTACTGGCATAAAATTGCTAAAAAAAAAAAAAAAGGAAGGAAGTTAAGAATTGTGCGCTGTACTAATATAATTGCCGACGTAAATTTGCGCCAGTTTTTAAAAAAATGTCCTCAATTTTACTTTAATAAAATTAACTTTTGCATGTTATGAATAAAATCAAACGGTTTTTTTAAAATTATCTCGATGTGATTTTTCCTCCCGTTTGATTTCTTGAGCGATTTTTTCCAATGTTAATTAATTATAATTTCCAGACCCTTCGATACCCTACGGAGAAAAAAGAGGGCAACCAAAAAAAGGCTCGGAGAAACGATTGAATAACAAAAGAGAAAGAAAAAGCAAAGCAGCAGCTAGCAGCAAAACTTTCTCCGATTTTCGTATCGAGCGAGAGAACAACGACGTGCGTCGCGCTACCGGTAATTGCGCGTCGTCGTCGTCGAGCGAAAATGCCATCGGTAGGCACCGGATAAACTTTCACACGCACTCTGCATCCCTCTCCTTCTCTTCCTTATCGTTTTGTCGTGTCGAAAGTCTGCAGTTGCCAGGAGCGAATGAATGAATGACAGCAGCGGCTATACAGTTTGAAGGGTCCGATGCGTGTACTTATAGTTATAACTTGTAAAAATAGAACAAGGCACCGTGGCGCGACGGGGTATAAAGTAAGTACTAGGTGTGCAAATGTATAATTTTTAATTGCTCTCGCGTTGATTTTATTGTCGCGGAAACGGAAGCTGTAATTGTGTGGAGCACCTTCCATGCGCGTGCCACGGACTTCACGGTACAGCTGCGGGCTCTACCTATTAAATCTCCTTTTTAGCACTTATTATATTTATATTTGACGACTGCCCGCGTCGAGGTGCAAGCACAATTACATTT
Source organism: Copidosoma aretas (assembly GCA_030522625.1). Taxonomy (NCBI): domain Eukaryota; kingdom Metazoa; phylum Arthropoda; class Insecta; order Hymenoptera; family Encyrtidae; genus Copidosoma; species Copidosoma aretas. The sequence continues at coordinate 22,541 of JAPYYV010008376.1, read as the reverse complement.
CGTGCAGGAACTAGGAAGCGCTGGAAATATTATATATTATACGTGTGTGTGTGAGTGTCTATTATTTATCCATGACCGCAAAAGTCGTCATTACTTCGTCTGATCTTACACTTGCACGTGAATGATCAGATAATATATATATATATATAACGACTCGATTTTACACTAGTCACGATCTCAAACCCTTATTGTACTTGTTGATCTCGCAAAATCTTGTCAGATATTATATATATTATGTACCTACTATATGCATACGAAAGCCTGAAACTTTTATATTAATAAATAAGCAAAAAACAGAAAGACTACTCTTTGCACCTACCTATACTCTTATTGGCAAACATCGATTGGAGATCGAGTACTTGATAAGTATATATAGGTTGGTAAAAAAACAAATAATACAAAATTACACAAGTATAAGGTACTTTTTTTAGTTACTCCAACTTATACTGCCATCTCATATAATTATAAGTAAGTACTGCAGGGACTAATTTGGAAACGTCACTTAGCATACTCCCATTAGGGGTACTAAAAAAGTAATATATTATAAACATATAATCGATATACCCCAGCTATAAGACTTATATATCGCTATAGAATACATACACCATATACACCTGCCTACTTGATACTTAAATATTTTCAATTGAGTATAGCAAGTAATCGACAATTGATGCGTTATATATTACTTTCAATTTTGCCTTGCCAGCCTCATTAGCATCGGCCGGGGTACTTACCAAAGCCAACTGAACAATCACACCTACAGTGCACACACAAATATATGTATATATATATCCTTATACTTTCTAACAATTTGCGGCATGTTACCTCTGCATCTATATGTGCCTACACCTTCTACTCAAATACATATGTATATTACTACGAGGCGATCGCGCATTAAAGCCGCATTTATTTTTCGTTGCGCATTTGCGAAGCGACAGTTTTTGGGATTTTTTTTTCCACGTAAACATAATGTATGAGTGACGTGTAAGAATTATCCTGTTGTTTATTGACAATTGATCGGGATGTATAAAATCAAAAAAATAAAATCGCGGAAGCTCATCGGTAAAGACTACAGTTAGCTGCAAGACAACACTATAGGTAGCACGTGGGCACTACAATGTAAGACTTCCGGTGTCTCGCGTCTCTTTCTCCTTGGCAAAAACTCATTGCCAATTAAGTACTTTAACAGTAAGTTCAATAAGTCTTATAGCGTTCGTCTCGATGTCGATAACTCGGATTTACGACTTGCAACTTTCTGCATTTGATCAATCGAAGAGGACTTTGAGTCCGACTAGACGAATTTATTCATCTGCAGGCTGTATCAGCTAATATACGAATTGAATCTGACGCGTGTCATGTATATTTATTTTTATTGTAGAAACATATACATTTTTATTTTATTGTATTTTCCCACCTGTACACCAACTTTAGTTGATTTTTACGGTCGCCCTCTACCACTTAGGTGTGTGGAGGGGGTTAGGAATCCCAACTGTAACCCTTTTTTATCCTAGTCCCTGTTTGCCCAAAACCCCTCCCTTTTCCTATCTTACCCAACGAATCTTCTACCCCCTTCTTTCCACCCCATTAATAACCCCACATTACCCCAACTAGTCCCCAAATAATCACGCACCAACCCAAGGCGCCCAAGGAGTCTCCCCCCGGATCGCCTTGAGATGCAGAACTAATAAGCCGCGAAACTTGGGAACAACTCTGAAAAAATTTCCGAATCGACCCGACCAGGATTCGAATCCGCGCCTCACTCAAGGAGTCGTAGTACATACATCAGACTAGCGCCTTGGCCAACTGAGCTACGACTGCTCCTAGGTTCATGTATATGTATATACCTGTACGTTAGTGAGCTTCAAGGGAGTGAGCGGCAGAATGCGGGACAGTAGCTGATTGGTTGCCAGAATCCCATAGTTTGTTTGTGGCAAAGCCTAGATATAGGTATAAAAGCCCAACACCTTTTGCCACAAATGGCGGCGGTTCTGCCGCTCACTCCCTTGAAGCTCACTACTGTACGTTAGGCATATAACTTTCGATCTCAGTGAAACCTCTATTGCGACAACTATGTCTCTCCTCGCGTGTTCTGGAAAAATATCCGCGGATAGAGAGGGAGAGACGCCCGCGACAATTCGTATTTTCCATGCTGTACTTAATTTCTGTAAATAATACTTGAGGAAATCTAGAAAAAGATTTCTATTTTTTATGATCGAAAATTGATCGAAAATTTGTTGTCAAAGACTAAAATAAAGTAAAAAGGAGAAGTAGTGTCTGTCAAGACCTGAATCGCCTCTTGAACGTATTTTCTTCGTTCCGTAGAATCTCTGGAACAAGAAAAGACTTTCTCCGAAAGATGGGCTTTGAAATCAAAGGTTTTTTTTCTTATTTTAGATATCAAAAATGGCATTTTTTTTTAAGTTTCTACATACACCTATGTACGACTGCTGCAACTGACAGAATTTGAGCAAGAGACAAAATACTCCTTTCTCCAACGAGGTACACCGTGTAATTATGTCTACCTCCCCCACCAGCTACTATATATTACTATATAGGTTAGCTAGGTATAATCTTCCCTCACCCAACCCATCTATTTCTCAGTAAGAGCGTAAGCAGGGGTGTTGTCAAGTTCTCGATTTTTCAGGGATGGAATTTTATTTCGTTAATTCCGTAAAATCAGTGATTGATTATAATATAATTGTACTTTTCTGGCCAATGAGCTAGTCAGACATGGCTTAGAAAATATCAAAAATACCACATTTTTTTCATTTTTTTATGGCCATTTGTATACCAAAATATGCTTTAATCTGGCAAAACAATAGTAGTTTTCGTCACAAACGTGCGATCGCCTCCAGGGCGATTTTGCGGCCCGAGGGTCCGCAACGTAGCCCTGGTTAGATCGCACTTGAGTGGCGGACACTGTTTTTTCTACCGAGGGCGCATCAGCCTCTCAAAAACGCCCGAAGCAGGAAAAGTTTTTTTCATGTCAGTATACCACCAGTAAGTAAATAACATGGTTATTTTTGCTCTTCCCGCTGATAGAGCTACAATAAGGATAGGTATGAAATTCCATACTTAAGTTGACATCCCTCGGCGTAAGAAGCTACGTCGTGAGCTCTTGATATTGTAGCTTTTACATTGTGTACCTAAAGTATGTGTGAAAAAAAAAAAAAAAAAAAAAAAAAAAAAAAAAAAAAAAAAAAAAAAAAAAAAAAAAAAAAAAATAAAAAAAAAAAAAAAAAAAAAAAAAAAAAAAAAAAAAAAAAAAAAAAAAAAAAAAAAAAAAAAACCGTCGTTGCAGACAGTGTAATTTCATGAATCGGCGTCCCTGATGGGAACCCGAGCAAAAATTGATCCAGGTGAGCCCACACTTTGAAAAATGTTTCTGTGTTGAAATTTAAATTCACTCACAGATATAATCATACCCTTTTCAAAGGAGACATCTCTCGATCTGCTTACACTTTCCCCGATTGATTGTATTTTTTCCCAATAATATGTAATAAATGAACCTTCCGTTTTATCGGAAATAATACGAATATAATTAAAGTGCCCGAGATAGCTAGATTAGCCTTCTATTGGTATTGGTTATTGATCAAAGTTCTGAACTGAATCATATCCAATCTAGTTCTCGTAAAATTCTACCTTTTTTTATTTTTAAAATGTTTGAAACGCGTAAGTATACTATAGTGCACAATCCACCATTCAGACCATATCTTTCTTTGTTCTTATAAGCTCTTCCTAACATCCTGTACGTCAAAAAGTAACCGCTAACGTGGCTAAAGCATCGTCAGTCCCTCGAGTTTTTCCAACGATGTGGCCCACAAAATTTTAATGCTTCGTGTATACCTAGGTAGTAACTTTACTGTATAGAATATGTGTGTATGTGTGTGCGGATGATGGAAACCGTTAAAGTGAGAGGCGTTAGGCCATAGGACGTGGAAAAAGATTTCGAGAAAGAAGGAACGAAACGGCTTCTGAAGAGATAAGTATTATAATTATAATATACTCTTGACCTAGCGCGTAACAGGGGGGTGCGCAGGCTGCAGCAGATGGGCTGATCGTCGTCTGTATAGGCGTAGGTCGCGAAACACTTTCAGAACATGCATACTAACGTAGAATATCAGTCGAAAGTATTGATGTATATTTACACCAAATCACCAGTAATTCATGAGCCAGTTTATTGTTTATTATGAACAGAACTTATTTTTCTCGCAACATTTATTTCATCATTTATTTGTTTATTGGTATTTATTTCAAGTATATAATTAATACTTTTTTTGAACCACAACAATTTATTAGAATATGTAAAGACAACACATAAGGCACGATTGATGTATTTATTACGACAAGAGAACAACAAAATAAAGTAGGCAAAAATAGAAGGCAATAAGTATGTAAGCCCAGTATAGCGTAAAATACTTGTGCCTATAAAACATAAACGTTTTACTCAACGTCAGTCAAATAAAAAATGTTTTCATCCGACATACTCTTCTCCGTTCTGCCAGAAATATAATATAAAATGTAACTACTAGTACTACTACAATAGAGAAAACAACTAAAAGCTCCAGAACGAATCAGAAAAATAGTCGCAGAAGAGCTGCTAATAATAGAGCGTATTCGTGAGATTAATTTCGATACCGTTGTCAGCTGCAGTATAGATATAGGAGCTGGTCTATGCTCTTAATTGGCCTCTGTAAAGTTTTAACGCAAAGATAGGAACAGATAAAAAGATACAGGGGGGATTAGAAGAAGAAGAAGAAGAAGAAGAAGAAGAAGAAGGAATGGCCGAAGTAAGCATCGAGGTCGAGTAACAGAAAACAAGCAAGAAAGAAGAGAGAGAGAAAGATGCCTAGGCGGGCTTTGTTACCCCAGCTCCTCGCGCCAACGTTTAATCATCAAATTCGCGGTGCAGCAGCTGATGCTTCTTATTTCTCATTATTCTTTGTCTCCAGCTGCTTCTACTTATCCATATGCCGCGTTTAACATTTTACTGTACATCTCGAAGTACGTCTGGGACATGTCTCAATAAATCTGTAGATTGTTTTTCATACGTATAAGTACATCCTAATACTATTTACAATTACGTAAAGAACAGAAGAAGAGAAGGAGGAGCCGGCCATGAACTCGAGGGAGAGGGGAAAGGAAGCAATGGTAGTTTACTACCTATAAATAATACCGTCTATTGTAAAATGTGGGTAATATTTTGACGACCCGCTTTGCCTCTTCATCTCCCTTCGGCCCTTTAAATTTATCACTCGATGGCTACTGCTCCGACTTACAGTTAGTACAGTAGAGTATAGTTATTTAGTACTTTCTTGCCTGGCACCTAGTACCTATCTATATAAATATATTCTAAGTCCAAGCAAATATACCTGCAATGTGGATCATCATGTGACCCACTTGGATTAATAACGTGTGTAAAATATAATGTGTGCGCCATCTTAAGTTCAGTACGATTACAATATTACATCACCAGCGCAATCAGGCGCATGGAAAAAGGTAAACCTTTCTCGTTTAGTTTACACGTGTTACTATGGCTCGTTTTTTTTTACACTTTTCCCTAATTCAAATCTAGGTAACATCAACCACGACACTAAGACAAAGAGAACCCTCTTCTTTCCCCGCTTTCTGTCCCGCGTTCATATACTGCATGCATTATAATATATGATTGACAGATTGACCGAGCATTATGAAATTTTATCATCACAGGTCCCGCAGTAGCATAACGAGAACAATGCAGTAATACAGTACATATTTTCTCTATAACTTGCTTGAATGCAGCAGTACTAGCAAAAAATAATGTTTGGTTACAAAATCAGTGTTTGACTCTATTTTTTTCTTCTTTTTTCTTCTCCTCCTGCACCTGCCGTTAATTTTATTTCTGTACACTTTAATGAATAATGATAATAATAATCTAAAAACGTACGGTACGTGTAAAATTCATCTCAGAGTATTTCCGTGACCACGAGTTTGGCCTAAATATTTTTACGGGGGGAAAAGAGAAACTGGGTGAATTTTCGTTGAACGAGATTTATGAAATGCCTCATGGATTCAGCATGCCAACAGCATCCAAGCATCTATATGTATACACGTGCGATTTAGTGTATACATAATAATATGTGTATGGATAATTGGATGCGAAGGTGATGAGAGCGAAGACGGCGAGATGACGAGATCCTACGTCTGACTAGTATCGGTATCAATCTACTGTGGACTACTTATAAACCGATGCATTTCCACTTGTTTCTTATTTCTTTCACAGTGGACGCATGTATATTGTATACATAATAGACTACTACGAGTACCACTCATACTTATCGATACGTTATCGCGCAAACTTTAAACATGCCTTCGGTAAATACGTACGTAGGCCTATACAAGCCACCCACATTAACGTGCAATAATTACAAGCCGCATCGGACAGACAATAATATACATATACACACGCACATACATATATACCTTTATTGTTGACGATTCAATGCTTATGTTATTATTTCTAAACATATAATAAAAAATGTATGCGGGTGACTGGGGCGGGACACGGAAGTTGAATACATTGAGTCGTCCAGAACGATGTATGTACATGATATACCATAGAGACGAAATGATCCATGACACATGTCCCGTGACTTTGTTCGCTTGAAACGAAATAAAATGCCGATACACGTAACGCGTAATTGTTGTAATTACCTGAAGCCAGTCCAACAATTAAACTAAAGTCACGCACACCTGCGTGCGAGCGGATAATCGGAGAAAGGCGCGAACGACAAGATGTTTCAGGTGGACCAGAAGAATAAGAAAGCCACGCACGCAACGGATGTAAGTATCTATACCTATCAAACTTCCACTATTGCTCCCAACCGAACGGCAGTTTTTGGGTTTCGGCTTTCTGCACCCTGTGCCTATTATGTATAAATACACGTGCAACGTACCCATCTCCCGTTTGTGCAGCAGCAGCAGCAGCAGCAGTAACAGTAAGTATGTAATACAAGGCCCGTCAAACGGTCGGACGGACGACGAACGGGTGGGAGTCGGTTCTGTTATAGTAGGCCACGAGGCAGCCGAGAACCATCACCGCCGCCGACTCTCTCTCCTGCGCCTACCTGATGCCTGCCCGGCCCCAACCTGCGAGTCCAGTCACCGTCTGGCACTCCAGCGCGCCTCATATACCCCACTCGAGTCGCCTCCTTCTCCTCTTCCTCTTCCTCCTTCGTCTCGTCTTTTTCTTCTTCTCGTTTTTTTTCCCTCCCCTCCCCCGCTTCCTCGCCGGTCGGCGGCACTTTCTCCCCTTTTCCACTTTTCGATTGGACTGACTAGTTTTGGTGCGCGATACACTCACATCGCGGTACTAAGTATACAAGAGATCGGACGACCAGAGACGCTGGCTATAGCCGGGCGCGTGCCGTTGTTGGGTAAATAGGGATGCCGTTTTGTCCGGTCTAGCTACATCGGCGTTCCGCAGAAATTATCGTTGGCACAATTTTTATTCAACTTTTTGAAGTCGAGACGGATGATAGATTACAATCGTGCACGCGCGCTGCTCGCAGTACGGAAAATCAGCGGGCAAAGTGCGATGTGGGTCAAATTTGAGTGACTTATGGACTGGCCGAGTGGCCGAGCTGCTGCTACTGCTACTGCAGATGCATGAGATGATCGGCAAAGTCGTGCTGGGCCTTTGGATCTTGCACTTTTTGAGTTTTTCCGGTGAGCTCTTTAATACTGTACCATCGCTACTCTGCCACACACACACACACACTGTTATAACTTGGTGATAGTATACAACCTATACATTTTATATGTGCAATATATTATACGTAGGTTTTTCGGTTCTCTTCTTTTCCGATGCCGGCTTCGTCGCGCCGATTTTTCATCTTCTTCCATACTTGCTACTTACTTCCTCGGTCTCCTCTGCACCTCTGCAATTTATTTTTCCCTGCAGCACGAGCAGGACTCGAAACACTGTTTTCGCATTTTTTTTTTCCCTCGCTTGGCGAGAGAGACCACCTCTGTACTGCTCCGGCCACAGCCCGCTAATTGTTTCCGCAAACTGCGAGACGTTAATTTAAATGCCACTAGGAGTTGAATGGTTATTGCCGAAACAACGAAAAATATCTTCGTCACAAGACGCGTAGTAAGTTTACGACGACTGTAGTATTTAATCGAATAGAGGCAATGGTAGAAGGAGAGATCGTGAAATATCCAGCTCTGCAATACAACGACGTATTATTTTTTTCCTTGATGCAAAAAGAAAGACAATAAATTGACGGAGACTTAGCATGAAACAAAAATATAAAGCGCCTCATTAGTAATCGCAAAGATACATGAGAAATATTTCAAGAGAGTACAGGAAATAACTTGTAAAACGCTTCGCGTATCGGCGTGTGCTGTGAAAGAGAAGGAGCGAGAGAGCGAGAACGAGAAGCTGTGCGCCGATCCTCATTTCGGAGGGAGCCTCGGATTAATGAATATTAGCGCGCAGAGGTACCGTTTAATACACATGTGAATGATTTTCTGCCGTGTTTTTCTGCCCTCGGCAATAAAACTTTCACAACAACAGCACTAAAGGCTCCAACTGTCGAGTGCTTGCGCGCGAAGGCAAAATCGATCGCCCAATGGCGTGCGCTTGAAAAACCGCGACTCCCAATCATATAAATTACCATACACATCAGAGTTGCTTCATAATTGCTACTTTGCTGTGAAGATGTATGAATATATGTATACTTAATTCTAGTGGTAAAAAAGCGGCCGTTCAACGTTTTCTCGACTTTTAAGAACATTACTTGACTTTCGAGTGTTTGGTTTGTTTTAATTTTTTTTTCATTGCTACACTATTATTATTTTCTTTTTCTATGGAACGTACAGTTCGTATGGAGTATTTTGTTGTGAGCATCGCGCTCTTTATCAATTTTCTCTCTTGGCGACTTACGATTGCTGATTGTGTAATTCACTTCGATGTGTGAATATTGAATTGAACAACAGAATAAAGTCTGTCGCTGTTCAACAAAATTCGTACTATAAGTACGAACAATTTCACAAAATATGCCAGGAAGGAAAAAATCCCGAGGCACCCGTAGCCTCGAATGAAGAACAAAAAACCAAATAACAATGATAATAGTAATAATAATGTTATCACAGGAGCAGCTCACATTCACGACACTTATCTTTGAGAAAATAATTGCAAACAGCGTCACCTAATGACAAAATGGCTCCAGTAGATTGCGATAGCGCGTCGATCGGGGCCCCCCTTTCATTTCCCTTCCCGGCCCCGACACCCCACCCCCCCGGGGGGTGGCCCCCCTTCCCGCCCCCCCCCCCCCCCCCCCTTGTATTCGGAGCTGTTGGAAGAGTATATAATACCCACGATCACTGTCAAACTTTCGGGAGTCGGTCACGCCACTGTGACTTCCTAGCCATCCTGCGAGGCTATATAGTTTTCGCTCGCTCCCTTTGCCTGCGGTTGTTTTATATACATATATAGGTACATAATTATGTGTCATGCACAACGAGGAAATTACAAACACACGCGTACTTATTACGGTAACGCCATTTCATAATGAAAATTATACGCTGCGATTAGGAGCTTGACTCCAACAGAGCGCATTGATCGATTGAGATATACATATAGTTTTAACATCCCCGGATGTTTTGAGCTCTTTTGTTTTTCATCCAAGAGGACGCGTAAACCTTTTTTTGGAAGCCGTGCTATCCCTATACTTCGAAGATTGAACACAAACCTTGCGGTAATAACAGTTTCTCCGTGGAGTATTAAACTCTCTCTATTAAACGTTAAGGCGACATTTTCACATTTAGACGCTCTGAATCCTGCGTTGCCCAATAAATTTTACAAATCAAAACTGCACACATACTATTTTCGTTGTATGCAAATGAAGAGCTAAATCAACTTTTTTCCTGAATTTCCAACAAACAAACATCGGAAAGATTGAATTCATACGATCAATCGTTCATATTGCAGTTAAAATCATTAAAGTCGTCAAGGTATACAATTTTCCAGATGAATTTACCGTTAACCGCGTAGCGATAATTAGATAAAATTTGATGAAATCAGTCAACTTAAATCATAATAATAACAATTTTAAAAAAGCAGCCAAAACACGAAATGCCCGAAACATCATTCTTCGATACCTTCATTTGTAAGTATACACTTTCCCTGCACACGCGTAAAATTGCCGACCGCGATATTTAGTGGCTATTATTATTTTAATCTTTGTTACTGCGTTATTAAATTTATATTATTCATACTTTTTGTTTCGCTGGAACGAATAGTATTAAGGCTGGACAAAATAATAAATCAGAAAACAGGTATACAATATATACCAGGCTACTATACCCTCAAATGAATCTCTGTTGCGAGAAGAACTTTTAATAACGGGGGGAAAGAGAGATGTCTCTCCTATTCTCGAGTAATCATATCAACTTTCTTTAGTTGTGTTGTTGATAGAGATTGGTATCATTTTTTTTTTTTATTTTTATAATAATATACTGCAAACTCAACTGTATGTAAAAAAAACTTGATTAATCTTTCAATCTTAGATACATTCCAATCGAATCAGCTGTTGCACGTCCTTATATTTTTTTCCTGCAATATTTAACCTTTCTCTTACAATTAGAACGTAACGGTTATATTGATCATGAATTGATTTAGATGTACATAGTATTAACGTGAAAGAAATACCCCAGTGTATGAAATGTGAATTGTTGAATATTGATTTGATTAGCATTTAATTAAATTGAGGTATACTTAAAATGTAAAAGTCATTAAATAAACCCGATGAGTAATATATAAGCCTCTCGCCGCGCCCAGCCTGAATAAAACGTCATTTTATGTATTGGCTGGTAATAAAACCACGTGCCTATAAAATAAATCGAGAAAAGCAATAAAAGTATGAATTAAAGCAAAATGTCAGTGATTATAGACTTTCGTCATAGTTGTAAGTTTTGAGATGCCAAAGCGACCGCAAACACAAGTGCGCTTACGCGTAACTTACGGTTTCTGTGACGGGTGAGTGTATGAGTATATAAGTCAAGGGCTGAGAGAGTAAGATCGTGGTGAGCTGAGATTTCTCTCGACGAATTTCTGTTTACATCACCTGCTGCTGCCGGTGCAGAGCCCCCCGCGTATATTGTACATATATATATATATATATAAACAGGCAGGCAGGTCCGTGCAGTAAACTGACGCGAATCACTTCCGCGTTCGCGATCGCCTGCTCGGCTTTCTGTGCCGTTAATCATTGCAAGGCTGGCACGTGAAAACAGCGCGTCGAACGGTGATTTGCATTATTTTGCGACTAATCACGCGTTCGGATTGTTAAAAAAAATATTTAATAGTATTCGGTACCGACGCGACATGGTATGATGATAGACTGTAATACCTAAGTGAAAGTAACTAATACTCGAGCTTGATACGATCGTTCCAATACCTACTTGCGAAAATTTTAAAATGCATTGACGTGCCTGAATGTGTTGGATATTTCTATGTAGATTTTGGTCAGTGACAAGGTATTGCATGAAAATTAAAAAATTTTCAACAGTACCTCTGAGGACGTCGACCTAGCGAATTTATATCTCGGATGGCGTGACCGGTACTTACACTGCAATCGGAACACAGAGCGTTATTTTCAAAGTTATTCTGGTTTCGTACGTAATAAAACATAGTTTTGTTACATGCAAAACCAGAGTATATCTTTGAAAGGTTGGAGTCCAAGTACGGAAGCGCGTTAAAAATTTTCTGCAAACAGCACAAAAAAATATTGTTTTACTGTACAATTAGTTTTGGCTCAGCGGAATAAAACAAACAAAAAAAAAACATTTTCGTCATGCGCTTCGACATGAAGCCTCGATTTTGAGAACGAAATTCAGAAATGTTTCCTCACCCGCGCGATAGAAGCGGTCGTTTCCTCCGCAGATAACAGCTCGAGAACGATAATTGCGCGGCGGGTTATTTTCTACGAAAAAAAACAAAAAAAACAGGGTGTACCCACCAACGAATTTCCGGAATAAGTAGTATACATAGCGACCTCGAAAAATGGAAGACAGTGCGTGTACACTTAAAAACGTGTAATGTCAAAAGTAGCGTAGGGAGCGCAGGAGATGCGATGTGGTAGTGGTGGTGCCGCCCCTCACACAAAGGAGCCAGAAGAGGAAGCTCCTCCGTCCGCGCTCCGTGGGAAGCTTCGCCCGAGCCAGAGACGTCGACTGGTTTCCCTGCGTTAATTAACGGGTGAAAGAAATATCTTCATCGGTCCTCATACTATCCTCCTTTTGCCCATCTAGTGCAGCTGTGTAGGTGTACAGGTACAATATTATAGACTGTGCTCGTATCAGCCAGGCAGGCTCTTTCGATGATCCGTGAAGTGACAAATGGAATGAAATACTTACTGCTTTGGTCGCGAGAAATGCAAATCGGAAAAGTAGGGAATTGGGCTACAAGGCTAAGTATAGTACGGGAGACTGCGCGAGCACGTATGGATTTGGAGGAACGAGTATCTCAAGAAGTAGATAAGAGAGCAAGTGTTTTTTCTGTCGACGTGATTTATTATACACTTGGATCGTTCAAAAGCTCTTCCGATGTTGCCCGCCGGCAGGATATCATTTTAGGGATGATTCGATATTATGATGGCAGCAGTTGCTTACGAAATACAATGATCAATGATTATACGATTATTATTATTAGTAGTATGGTGGGCATCCTGCATGCACTGCTGTCCAGTGCACTTATATATAACTGCTAATATTTCCGTGTTCCTTTTACCACCACTATATTGTCTCACTCCGTTTGAAGAACGAGAGGAGGGAACGGCCTTAGTATTGAAGTTGGTCGTTATTTCGGTAGCAAAGCTATGTTTGAAATATATGTAAAATGAACTCGGGTGTGATGAAATTGTTATTTATACTACGATTAGGGTTAGTACCTTTTTTTCGTTTCGATCGCATCGTATGTATTATATATTATATAACTATCTAATATTTTACCACACGGATGTATGTATTATGCCATATACATGTATATATTGTACATAGTACTTATTATGACTAAACATGAAATCAAGTTGAAACTCACGCATTCGCGTCGGGCTATATTTTCATTTAACTTCACTTTTGCTTATACTTTTGCCCATCTGTCGTTGCGGACAACGTGCAGAGCGGGAGGTGTGCAGGAGTTCAGTCCTAGTGTCTATAGACGTATGGACACCCGGACAGAACTTGGGGCAATACACCGGGCCGTTCCGGGCCAGGTTCCCCAGAATTTTCTCCCACGGGTTTTTCCTGGGTTTCCCTGGCCGACGGGGGGCGAATGCGGAATGGTTGTTAGGTTTAGGTCTAGGTTTAAGTGTTGGTCACCCCCTACCCCCTTCCCTCTCCCAAGTGCTCAGTGCCCTGAGTAGTGCCCTTAGAAGGAGCCGGACGTACAGCACTATAATATAAAAAAAAAAAAAATGTACAGAGGTATATATTATAGCTCACTTATCCGAGATATATATATATATGCTCGATTTGGACATTTTTCCTTTCCGTCTTCGATGCATCAACGTCACAGAGTCATCGTCCTGCCAATAATCGGGGCTCACGGCTTAATTAACGGCAGCACTGTCTGTCTGCATCAGCATATAAGCCGCATCACCTATCACAGGCTATCACCTTGGCTGGCTGCACCATCAGCCAGATGATGGACGAATGCGTACAATATATTTATGCAGGTACATAATAACTCGCGCGAGTCCTGGAACTCCTGATTGCGAATTGCTAAACGACTTCCTTTTCCTCATGTCGTCACACACTGCTCTCTGCAGGACCCGTGCGAGTAAGTATAAGTATGCTTATAGAAGAGGGGGAGGGCATCGAGTGCTTCGTGATCGTGGAAAGAGAGTCGAAGCGAGTAGTCATATAATCAGGATTAAAATCATCTATACTACATTGCACAATGCAGGATCACACGCATAGGGTGACAAATACAGATATTCTAAAGATAAATAATTTACCTTTTCAGCATAGTGTAAATCGTATACGACCCACGGGAAGAAATAAAGAAAGCCCCAGAACACATGCGTATCACGCCTGTGTTCTGAGACATTCTTTACTTTTCCTCCCTAGGTGAGTAATGTACTATGTATTTCACCGTAAACGATCGAAAATTAAAAATCGTAATAGAGTGTACATACTACTGGTTCAAATCAGGTACAAGTGACCTGCAGTCGAGAAATGCAGGTCTCGGCCTTGGATACACCGGCGGGCAATAATTAGCTTGTCCTCACATTAACCCAAACTGTATAGTATGTATACTCATACCATACATAACATGCATATAGATGATTTCACAAAAACTCCAATAGTTTATTCAATAAAATGAGATTTTCGGTTTTGAATTCATTTATTATTTTTTCCATCTCACGTGAGTTCCCAACCAGATGAAAACTTTTAAGCCTGGCTCTATTGTCATGTTTCGAAAACACATGTTCATTTCACTGGGATTTTCAAAAAACTTTTAAAAAACGTAATTACCGTACAGGTACTTTTTAAGTTTTAAGCGATTCTAAAGCCCCATAAGAGAGTTTTCGAGGGAGTTTTGCAGTGAAATTTAGTTTGGTACACATGCACACCAGGTGTCTTCGTACACAATAGTGACCTAATTTATAATTTTAAATACCTCCAAGATAAGAGGCATTACGGTAATGACCGCTTATTTTACCGGGACAAACTCTCTATATTCACGATGACACTACGACTAGCCGCATTCGAATTTCTAGTTAAAAAAAAATTGTCGATATGTTTGTTCGTTATTCTATACAAAATGATCAAATTCTAATGTCGAAGAATGGACCATCTGGCTCTACTGAATCGTTTGTCTCGCACAATTCAAAAGTATTAATATTAGGCTTCACAATTGGAACGCCTTGTACACTTTAAAAAATTTTTGTATCGTCCTAAACAACTAGAAAGGATGCTAGATGGTTCAGATTTTTTAAAGATTCATCTTAAAAAAATTAAAATGCCAACACGTAGGCAGTATAAGCTGCTAAAAATGAAAATTTTCAATGCTTTAAGTGACGGTATGACATTTTTGCCTGTTCTTTCCATCTTACAGCACAGCAAAAAATTTGTTCGACTTGCAAAAAAAATGTATCTAGGGATATTTAATTTATACTATTTAAAAGAAGTTTTAATTCAAAATAATGAAATGCCTTGTTTTTAACACCATAGGCTTCATGAACTATTCGAGTTATTGTGAAATCACCCATGTACGTATATTATATTCATGCCACGTCCATGTATACGTAAGTTTAATACTTATCATTAAGTAATCATCTGATAGCTATATAATACATATATATATATATATACACATATATAAATGCGTATATGATACATACGCAGAGAAATCGTTGGTAAGTATGGGTACTGTTCCGTAACATATTCCTAAACCATTAACCCATGTATTAACCAAACACACAGACCGTAAAGCTCCGTTGGTTTGGACGAGATGCTCCTAACTTGGGACAGCAGCAAGGACATCTAAGTGATGTAGCAACTTTCCTACTATTCAGGGGCAGCTGCGTTACTGTTTGGGAGAGCTGCTATCCCAAAGTCGGATTGCATAAGCACCAATTTTAAAGAACGCTGCCTTACCACTACGTGCTTATAGCATCTCTCCCAACTACGTATCTCTCCGTTTATCTGTATAAAAATGTAGACGACTATGATATATATATATATATATATACTCGCGGTGGACAACGAATAGATAGTGTAGGAACATTTACCTATATACTTACGTATCATACGTTGTAAGTAAGTATGTAGTCTACACCAGTTATCTCAAATGCTACACCAAAACGTATTCTACAGGTATACTTTAGCATACGATTTGGTGCCGTATTACGAGATCGCTGGTCCACACTCCACACGATGGTATAAGAATAAGGCTCTGTTATAGTACATATAATACATGACTGCTATTATAGTTGCTCCATTTATAACTATTTTACGATAAGATGCTCTATACGGGTATACTCATTTTTCCCGCGGTTCGGATGATTCGTCGATCGCTACGCCCTGATTCCCGGCAACGCCAGTTTTTTCTTATCTTATTTTTTTTTATTTTGCTCGTTCTCTGATCCTCTTTCTTTTTATTCTTCCGTTCGATTCTTACGGCCCCGTAGCATTTTTATTCCCGTTTTTTTCATTTTTTAATTAACTTTACTGCAACAACTGTTTCTTCTAGGGCTGTCGTCAAGATCTTGTGAAGACTAAGACAAACCACCTTATATATTTTTAATATATTTCGAAATAGTCATGATTTTCATGATTACGATAAGTTCACCACCGCAGTTAATGTATTTAATAATTTAAAGGTTCGAAAGTTGCAAGTTTTTTTAACCTTAAATTATTGAATACATCAAATGAGGTGGAGAACTTGTGGTGATCATGAAAATCATGACTATTTAAAAACATATTTTAAATATATAAGGTGGTTTATCTTAGTCTCCACAAGATCTTGACGACTGCCCTAGTTTTTGCTAACAAAGGACCAAAAGATTTGTGAGATAATTTGATTGTCTTTGGAAATATTCAAATAAGAATACTCATTACCTCACAACCCATACAAGTTACGCATAAACTAGTCCAAAAGTGTAGACTGCAGCATAATACGCCAATCTATGTACATAATATTATGGCGGTTGCAGGGAGGAGAAAGCGATAATCACGTAAATAATAAATTATGCCGAATTTACGATTGAAAAGAGAATATTGCACAGTTATGAAATTTGTTCTCTCTTGGCAAAGTTTCCCAGGTCATAGATTTTTTCGCCGATGTAACATTAAGAAGTAACGGTGACTTTGCATGTATATTACGCCTCGTACGCATTATAAAGGCTTCGGCATTATGTGAGAATAAAGGCGAGCGATGGTCTGTCAGTGTTGAACAATTTTTGACAGGCAGATAGGGAAGAAACAAATGAGCAAAACTCGTGCTAGTGCAATTAGTTAACAAAACAATAATATCCTTACGCAGTTACAGTACAACGACGTCATGCATTAATTAGCATTAGAGCTGCTTTGCTCCTCTATGCTCTGGGCATATTAAATTTATCAGCAGAGCGTAAGTATAGTCGTTGTCGTTGTCGTCACCGGCTTGCTCACTGCTTACACGATAGCTATACCTACAGGTATGAGTTCACGTGTTTGTGCTGATGTTCGGTAGCCGGAAGTTTTCAATAAATTCATCGCGTGCCATATCACGCGATACGCGAGCACTAGTAGTAGTAGTAGTAGAAGTAGTAGTAGTAGTAGTAGTAGTAGTAGTAGTAGTAGTAGTAGTAGTAGTAGTAGGCAAATACCTGTACTTGTATATGTACTTGTATTACAGACTCTATGTGATGACACCCATCGAGTTAAAAGCTCAACGCGCTCGGCTGAAGTTTGATCCCATAATATGCAGGTAATAATATACCCGAGTAGCGCACTTTGGTGTCGCGCTTTGCGACAGTTTGCAATCGATGGAGTCTCGTTTTGTTTTGCAAACCACAACGCAGTCGTATTGAGATTGATGTATGTATGTATGTATATTATACATACCCTTAAAAATACTTTTAAATTACTACTCAAAAATTTAATATCATGAAAAAAAAACATCGTGAAAATAATTTGTAAAATCGTGGACTTCTGTTATACTTTGAAAATGTGAAAATAATAATTGATAAAATACACGGATAACTTATAACAATATTATTATAACCGTATCGTTTATTTACTCGATTAATTCTTCTCCCTATTTCGTGTAGTTATATTTTCACGTGTTAAAAAGTGCTATGTTTTCACGATTTCCTCAGTTTTTGTACGTGTACATATTATTATTATTTTTTTTTTAAACAGTGGCTTTTCACTGTTTCAAATTTAAACAGTAATTATAGGTATAATAATATATTTACTAGCAAACTTTATTTCTACCGACAAAATTCAGGCACGACATGGAAAAACACGGAGAACATTCATGGAAACAGGTAATTAGTTGGCAAGGCGGCAGCAGCACGAAAATTTCGTAGAAAGTTTAGGCTCAGCGCGTGCAAACGACGTAGTATTACAGCCTTGGACATTATCGCAAATATATCCAACGATAGAAAATTGGTGCTCGAGTTTAGCCCGCGACTTCTGCATTAACGGTTGCAGATCGTAAATTCGAGACGAACGTACACTTTTCTTAGAACAAGCGACCAGATTCTTTTTATGCCGATCGTTACACCGATCACGTAACGCTTGGTGCTACAATTTTAATACGGCAGCAACACTGTCCAGGTGCATATCACGAGTAGATGACCGACACCTTATTGTCCTAAACGAAAATCAGTAGAAATTTTGGCTTGCGAAATGACAATTATCTATTACGACTGGGCATTAAATTTGCATAGACTTACTCTCCTTAACCATCGTTATATTTTATTTAAAATAAGTTCTTGAAAAAGTCTTCCTTTCACTCCCTTCATATCAATTTTGCGAAATATGTTAATATGCTTGAATCTGTATTTTATCTATACGAACATTTCTCCAAGCTCATAATCTTATTAGTCTATTGTGGATTTCGTTGCATTTACGCAGATTGACCCCGGCGGTGGATAGTTTTAGTCAGTAAGAATCTGACACTTACCTCAGTTGCTTCGAGGAGACCTATGAAAGGTTTCCTCCACCAACATCCATAAAAAAAAAAAAAAAATTAGTTTATCCGCATCCAGTTTAATGTATATGTCGTAGGCATTTAGAAGAAACCGGTAGTCTTCTAGAATCCGGCATCTAGAATTACATCAAAAACTTCTTGATCTGTAGAAGCACATTCCATTTTGGAGTATAAGCTAAAGTTTAAAGTACTTAACTCAACGCGCGTTCAACGTAAAATAAACAAGAAAATCAATTATCACTAGACGTATAGTATCAATACACAATCCATAACAATCTATAAGGTTTTGATGACAGTAAAATATTCACATACATAGCAGTCGTCAATATATGTCGTGCTCTCATCAATTTATGTTATTTGACGATTTACGTCTCAGCGTAAATATTATTTTATATTTTGCATATACAGTGGAGGCCGTTGAATTCGTTGAGCAGGAAATTTAAACATTTAATTCCAATTGGCCATTCCTGATAACATAACCTCTCTCATTGAGGGATTCCATATCACCCACTCAACGAATTAAACGGCCTCTATTGTACGATAATTTTCAGTATTATATGGCAATATTTTTATGAAATTCAATAATAAATATGAAATAAAATCATAGCAATGACGAAAAGTTGACAGTTGATTTTTCTTTTATTTACCGGGATCGCTATTATCAGCAGTTAACAAACTACCTAGGCAGTTTGATAAATGACTGACCAAAGCCGGGCAGTTAGACGAATGTTGATTTCGATGAAGTTTTCTTCTATCTGCCGGAACTTCGCTAACTGCCTAGGCAGTTACAAAAATACCGGATACTTGTAAATGCCTACGATATATACATACATACATGTTTCTCTAAAGGAGCGCTGTTATAAAATCGATGATGGAAGGGCGCTTCACACATAGCAAATTGTGTAACCAAAAAGTTTAAACGAACATGACGAACGTTTTTCCCTCGGTTTTGCCCCAGTCTCCCCACCCGTCCGGTTCTTGAAACACACAGTAATGCGACAACATGCTTATGGTAGATACCTTTCACAAATGCGAGCACAAATGTGTTACTTCAAAATCTCGCTCTGCTGGTCATGAACGAGATATTCGTTTTTTCCATCTTCACTGTTTACTAAAAAACAATTATAGACTTTATCATGGTGGTTCTTAGCCGGCTTTTGTATATCTAAAATATATAGTCAAGCGTAGGAATATAAGTACGATAGGTATTCTTTTGGAAGAAAAAAATGTCACAAGTTTCAATGTTTTCCGGAAATTTACTATGAACGGTGTGATGATGATCAGCAGTTTGATTACTCTGGTGTGCTGTGATGGACCCGATGTACCGACCTTCGTTTTTCGCGCCTACTTAGTAAATTTTACCCACTCTCTAATGTTGAACAAGTAAAATTCATTTATTCAGATGTATATAGCACTACTAATATTTCGGAGAGATATAAAATAAATAACCCACTATTGACAAGACTTTGCAAACAGATGCAGTACTGAGACAGTACGTAACCCTAAGCTCTGAGAACTGTCGTTGGCTCAGTGGTTAGAAACAACGCTGCTCGAGACGCCCGTCAGTTTTTTTCTATGCGTTCTGGCCAGGATGATGTGAATCTATTACCTCGAAAAAACCGCTGCCAATAAATAAGTAAAAAGCTTCCTCAAAAATTAGTCTTCTGCTTTAAATAAGGATGATTTAAAGTGGAAAAGAAGATATTTTTATGCTCTGTATTAAAGTGGAATTATTTTGAAAATGAGATTATAAAATATTGAAATTATAAATATATTTATCGTGCATGTTTCGAGTTATAATTTTTCAAAAAAATAGTAGAACCTCAATACTAAAAGTATAAGAAAATAGTGTATAAGAATGATAAAAATAGTGAATAAAGTTTTTTATACATTTTACAAGATAGAATTATTTATTGGATTAAATCATCATTTTTTAAATCGAAAAACATTAAAAATTTGTTTTTTTTAGATTAAAGACTAGATTAGTGACAAATAAGCTAAATAATTATATTATCATTACGTGACTGCTATGTGCATAAAAAAAATAACTATATTTATCTCTGAATACTGTCGATGGGTTCCCGAGGGATATGACTCATTTTTCACAAAAATCTTATTGTTTCTTTTATAAAAAATGAACAAAATGGCGTAGAAACATTATTCAAAATGAGGAATAAAGCTATTTTAAATATCTATGAGATATATTACTACTTAGGAATTCGAATTAAAAATTTTCACCTAAAAAATAGCAACATAAAACCGTTATGCGCGCACACACACACACACACACACATACACAGGCGGTCACGATTGAGCAGACAATGGTATACCATATGCCATAGGCGTATGTGTGGGATGATACCAATGTATATAGCCACACAATCTTTTTACGTGATGAGTATAATAGCTTATAACATGTATGTGTACTAAAATCCGTGAAGCGCAGGAGGCATGCACGTATGTGACTCGCAGCAAGAGGAGAAAAAGAGTTCAGTCACCTTTCCCGCGCCGCGAGGAGTAGAGGTACTTTTATCGGACGCGGAAACTATGTCATCATCATCATTATCATCATCATCCTCTCTCTAGATTTCGCTTACTGCCGCGAGCTACATAGTGCGCACATTTCTCTCCTATCTTTACTGACGTCCCGTGTGCCGTTGTGTGCATTGTTCCCACCCATTATTGTTCTGCGCCGCAGATAGAGAATGCAGAGAAAGAGGTCGAAGGTATATACAAGCAAAAAATATAACAAGTGTTAGGTATACGACACGTTATATACCTGGACGCGCGAGTCTGCGACGACGCGATAGCTTTCCACCTATTCTGTACATCTATATACTTGATTATAGGTATGTATACCAAACTGACGTAAGAGCAGGAAAATGCAACGGATTATATAGTGAGCACCACGACTCTTCAGTCGATCCGAGGTCGCGAATGAGCCAAAAACAGCTACAGATCACAGCGAGAATGAAAAAAAAGAAAGGAGAGGAATTTTTTTTTTTCTTTTAATTTCTTTTAAGCTGAAAAAAAGTAAAAGAAAGAAAAAAAAAAAAAAAAAAAAAAAAAAAAAAAAAAACCAAAAATACAAAATAATCCGAAACATAAGAACGATACCGAATCTCAGTAATAAATGATACTTTGAAATGAAATGTAGATTTCGTTAATGTATAAAGTATAATGTATGCTAATTAGATCCTCTGTATTCCAGTTCTTTATACTTAGGTATGCCTTGTAAAAGAGCGAAAATACGAAAAGTTATGGAATATTTCATATCCTCGATATTATATCTTCAAAGAGCAGTGTAGTGAGTCTGAGTCTACCACACCTATACGTACATACATGCATCAGATTGATCTGAAAATCTTATGTGATGAATAACTAATCGATCAATAAGTTAATAAATCATTGGAACTCATGAAAATTTGGAAATTTGGAAAAAGTTACATAATACACGAGTACCTGGGTACAAATATAAATAGTTGGTTTGGATGTGAGAAGATAATAAAGATTTTGAAAGACCACATA
Source organism: Copidosoma aretas (assembly GCA_030522625.1). Lineage (NCBI taxonomy): Eukaryota > Metazoa > Arthropoda > Insecta > Hymenoptera > Encyrtidae > Copidosoma > Copidosoma aretas. The sequence goes on along the minus strand of JAPYYV010008376.1, from coordinate 322 downwards.
CGGGACGAGAGATTATACTTGCTTATTATACTTTTAGTTGTTGCACCAGCAGCAGTAAGACGCAAGAGCCTCGCGGGTGACTCGGCGTGTGTACACGCTTTCTTTTTTTCTCCCCTGCCCCGAGTCCCTCTCTCCTTCGGTGCCTCCAATGAAACGTAGTAGAGAAAATCGCGTCGCGTCGCAGCCATCTCGGGGAAAATCGCTTGCAAGTCTAGTAGCAGCTGCAGTAGTAGTAGTAGTAGTAGTAGTAGTAGTAGTAGTAGTAGTAGTAGTAGTAGTAGTAGTAGTAGTAGTAGTAGTAGTAGTAGTAGTAGTAGTAGTA
>JAPYYV010008375.1:0-12665 GCA_030522625.1 Copidosoma aretas | reverse complement strand
AACATCGTTGCCTCCTATCCTCATGCGAGGTGTAGTAGTCCCTTTTGTTGACTCTGTCAAAAGCTTGGGCATCGTCCTCGCTGATGACTTAGCATGGAATGCCCAGATTTCTCGTATTTGCTCGACTGTGCACGGGGCACTTCATAGGCTCCGCTACAGGGCGGGCACACTGTCGTGGACAACGAAAAAGTTGCTTGTAACCGCGTTGGTTCTTCCGCACTTTGACTATGCGTCATTGACCTACCTTGATCTCTTAGGTTACCTTGATGTTAAGCTCCAACGTTTATGTAACACTGTCGTGAGGTTCGTCTTCGGGTTGGGCCGTGATGCTGCCATGCAGCCCTTCTACCAGCAGCTCGGTTGGCTAACTGCGGGAGCTCGGCGGAGGTACTTTTTGGGTTGTGCAATGTATCGGCTGCTCTCCTCAGGTAGACCACAATACTTAAGGGTTTTTTTCCCGGCTGATGATGGTCTGAGGAGGGCCGCTAGGCATCATGACGTGGGTTTGCTTAGGCCATTCGCGCGCACGGTTTCTTACGAGCGTTCATTTACGCTGAGTGCCCCGAGGTTTTGGGAGTCGATTCCAGGCGCTGTGAGAGACAGGAATACCTACAAGTCCTTTAAATCGGCGTTGCGTCCATATCTATTAACTTCAGTCTTTTAAGTACTGAGCAAAATAAATGCGTCATTCCATTCCTCTGCGTAGGGAGGAGGATCGTTAACAAGATCTACACATGTAAATTTTTATGTAACCATATATTACCGCTATCGCTTATATGTACATACTACAACCACTGTAAAGTTGCGTCTCGTCATCTTGTAATATTAGTCTTAAAATCATTATTGCACAATTACTGTTTACTTACTTATGAATAAGATTATAATATGTACTTTTATTTGGTTGCCATACGGTTTAACAGACCTTAGCATTATTTAATAAATTCGTTTTAATCAATCAATCAATCTCTCTCTTGTACCGGACGTCATCCTCTCAGCACGACGCTAAATACCCAGGCATGCTGCATACGCACACACACATATACTTGATTTTCTCTCTTACTCTCTCCCTCATTCAACGAACGCGATCACTCATCACAGTCAGAAAAATCCGCAGCATACTCGAACTACACAACACACGCATGCACAATTCCACACTCATACCTTCATCCTCACATACACCTGCTCTACTCTATTCTCGACGTCGCTCTCAACTTTACAGAACCCCTCCCCTAGCACACACCTCTCCCACACAGCACGAAGAAAATAACCTCTTACGAACGGCACGACTCTCGCAACTCACATGCATCCTCCTTTGCTCAACTAACCGCTGCCAGTCGCCACCTATACCCGCTTCACGCACAGCTACACATGCACACGCACGCGACTTCTCGCAATCCCGGCACTGGCTACTTGCGCGCGCTACTACCTGAAAACGAGCCCCGTCCTCGGCAACCTCGCACCTCGTCCTCGTACCTCCGGCTCGCTTCCTGGCTTGACTGCCACCCGGACCCCTCGTGCCCCTCGAACGGCCGCTGGATCTCGGCAGCTGACGGCAGGTGTCGGTCAGCGGACATCGTGGGCAGTTGGACGACGAAAGGCAGCGAAAGACAAGATGGCGATGCAGCAGGGCAGCGGGAAAGGCCGATGTCGCAGGAAATCGCTCCTCGCAGTTCGGCAGCCAGTGGAAAAGTCCCGCAACGAGCAGGCCTGCTGGCTCGCGTAGGCTCGGCGGCCGCTCGGTGTCGCTTCGGTCTCTCTCTCTCTTTCTCTCTTACTCTACACCGCTCGCGTTCGACTCGGTCTCCTCTTCACTCACACATATGCGCATACATACTCGTACTCATACTCGTCGTGGTGCTGTACAATTTTAATACGACACAGTATATCAGCACTAATAATAACAATCACTACAATAAAATACACTAAAATACATTTGGCAATACTCGGTGTAAATACACATATAAATAGTTAATCAAACACTCAGGCAATTTCAACACTTAATTACACTAGCCTTTAAGTTAACTCTAAATGCTTATATCGCTGTCGATCTTCTTTTACTCTCGCATGAAACAAATAAAAGCACAGAAACACACAAATAATTAATACAAATAAATCGCTGAAATAGAAAATTTTGCGAAGTATGATTCTGGCGCTCATGGCTGAAAAGAGAAAAATGACCTCGTCATATATGCCTATAACGCAATGTTCCATCAAGACAATCTTCCTGCTGGGTCCTTTAACCGATTTAACCACAACAGACTACTACTGTGGTCGGTAATTACTGTAATCTGTTCTCCTTGCAAATAACCTCTCAATCTATCCACAGTCCACAGCACAGATAAACTCTTCTGTTCTGTCACTATACAATTTCGCTCTTGCTTGCTTAGTGTGCGGCTGACGTAGCATATCGGATGTTCTCCACTCTTGAGGTTTTGTGTCAGCACAGCCGCCATGGCATACTCGCTAGCATCTGTTTGCAGGATGAACGGTTTCGAAAAATCCGGCCTCGATAAGACGGGTGCCTAAGTCAGAGCTTGCTTGAGGCTTTCGAAAGCTGATTGCTCGTCGGTCCATCGCCACTTCACGTCTTTGGACAGTAGCTTTGTTAGGGGCGTTTTCTTTTCAGCGAGGTCAGAAATAAATCTGGAATACCATCCAATCATTCCTATAAATCTCTCAAGTTGCTTGAGGATGGTGGGCGCGGGATATTCCGAAATTCGATTGAGTTTGTCGAGATCTATCCGAAGACCTTCCCCGTCGACCATGTATCCAAGGTATTTAACCTCTCTACAACCAAACTCCGATTTCTCGCGATTTATACTAGATTCGCCTCGTTTAATGCTTTCCAGACAACCCTCAACCACTTAAGGTGGTCTCCAAAGGTTTCAGTGACAATGATAATATTATCCATGTACGTGTAAACGTACGGTTCCCATTCTGATTTAATGATGCGATCCATGATGGTCTGGAACGTTGCTGGGGCGGGGCGTTTGCCAATCCGTAAGGCATGCGTACATATTGATATAATCCCCTACTGGGCAAAGCGAAAGCTGTAAATTCTTTGCTACCCTCCAAGAGGATTTGATGATAGGACTCGCTAAGATCGATTTTCGATATGTACCTTGCCCGACGTAATTTATATAAAATATCATCCATGAGTCGCATGGGTATTTTTCGTGCAATTTCGTTCATTTTTCGATAATCCATACAAAAACAAAATTTCTCATTTGTCTTCGGCTGGAGTAGCAGACAGCTACACCACGCGCTTCCGGATTCTTCGATGATATTTTCTTTCAATAAACGATCTATCTCATCGTACGCGATCTGCAAGACTTTGGGTGCATACCGTCGGGGACGTTGTTTAATTTGGGGGTGCCCTTGGACATCGATTCTGTGTTTGCCGCAGTAGTGCTACCAAGCCTTTCCGGGCGGGGAACAATCAGTTCGTCGAGAATTTTCGTCAATTCTTGATTTTTGGAAGGGGCCATCGTTACCAATCCGCCCGCAGCAGCGACTGCTGCTGAGAAAATCCAATCGCTCATCTAGCCCTTGAATTCTTGCCAGGAACTTGTGGGAGTACTCCATAAAGCCTTACCGTAGTTTACGATAGTCTGGAAAGTTTTCAGAAAATATATTCCGAAAATGGTTTCGTACTCCAATTCGTCCACTTATCCCAACATCAACGTTTCGGACGTTTGCCAAATTTTTAACGGAACACACAGTGCCTTGAACTGCTAGCATTTTGCCGTCGGCAACAAAAATCTTAGCGCGAAGGGGTTGGAAATTCTTCAATCGCTTTGTAATTCCCTTTCTTAAATAACAGTGTGCTGCGCCGCTATCTACAAGAGCTTGCACTCTAATACCTGCAACATTAAGCGGTAAGTAGTGACGTGGGTCCTCTGCGAGTGCCAAGACCTCTATAACAGTTTGAGTTTCAATTGTTCCCCACTCAAGTCCTCGACCCGCGGCGGACATTTCATCAGTCGACGGTAGGAAGCTCCGCTTCGGCCGCTTCTCCCGTCCATTGCTTCGGATATGGGTGTATTTTCCAACGTCCCCACTCCCTAGGCCCTTTCTGCGCGCACAGTTGACTGTAGAACCAATTCTCCTTATCGCTTCGCCTGTCTAATATACCATAACGGTGGTAGTACTCAACCTATATCTTGGGAGGGCCGTCAGAGTAACTCGCAAAAATTGTCCTAGCCAACATACCCGCCAACTACTACACTTTCGCACATCGCCTAGTTTCCCTACTAGCCATATCAAAACTGTCAGTACTGCAAGTCCTATCGCTGAACGAATTATAAAAAATCCCTGCCGGTCCTTAGCATTAGTCGCTTCCGATCTGTTTTCTGTCACATCTGAGTTATTTGGAGTCGCATCTGGCTTCGGTGAGGCGGCAGCGACTCCTACTGGCCTCAACCTTTGCCGTTTCCTTGTCTCTCCGCGCTACACTTAAGGCACTTGTAGCGCTTCTCCTCCATCTTGCCGCACTTGATACAGTACTCACGGTAGGAGCAATCATTACGCCAATGTCCGACTTTACGGCAAATGAAGCACGAGCGGTCTTTGTTTTTCGTATTGTTATCCTCACTAGTATTTTTTGGGCTGTTACCTGTTGACTTGGTTGTTTGATTTTTTTCTTTACAAGCGGTCAATTGTGCACTTTGGCGCCGTTCCATGGCCTCCTGTTTTGTTAACATGAACTTTTTAAACGGAGCCAGCATCTCCTCTAGTTGCTGTTGCACACTCCGATGCTGCCCTACCGTTTAAGCCTCTTCGACCTGTATGGTTTCGGCCGCAGCAGTCAATGCTTCCCCCAGCTGTAACTCGGTGTTATTTCCGACGCTATGGGTGAAGAAATCTGCTACTGCGTCCACTTTCTTAGATGGCGTGGGTTTTCGGGACACAAATGATGTCGCAGGGAACAAACAGTCCTCGGGCGGCGGAGGCGGGCGGTATTCCTTGTCTTGCTGCTGGGTTAATTCAACACATTTACCAAATAGCAGAAAATCATGAAAAGTGTCAATTTGTGCCCTTGAAATCCTACCGCGGTAATAAGGGTGAAGATTCCTATAAGCCCGATTTATTTGTTCGTAAAGCGACAGGGGCGGGTAAATCTTATCTAATAGGGTTCGTAACTTGGATAGGTAACTCGCAACATCCTCATGCGTTGCCTGTGTGCACTTTCAGCCTCCCTTTTTACCCTAGCCTGCATGTCGTATATTCCATACTGCAACTGAAAAGCAATGATAAACTCACCCACGGTACGCCAATGGTATTTTTTCCGTCGGAGCCAATTGTTGGTTTCCGCATCAAATACTGCCGGCAATACTCTATGTAACTCTTCTAACGACAGATTATACATCGTCAGGCAGTCCCACAAACGCGTTAAAAAATCCTCCGGGTTGGTTGTCCTTGGCGTTTCCCCCAAATTTGATGATCCAGCGGGCCAACAGATCTAGTGTGTACTTTTCGTACCTGATCTGTGGCTCGCGTTGGTGCGTGGACGGGTGGGGAACGCCTGCCTGAGCTTCCCCCCTCGCCCTATGACCGCTCGGGAAAGAGTGGTATCTATCTCGAAACTCCGGGTTGAATTGTTGTTCGTGTACAGGGAAATTACGCGAGCCATGACTATGTGCATCAAAAAGAGGTTGGCTGACGCTGTCGGTCGTCGGTAATGGCATACTTGCATCATTTATACATGAGTGCGGAGGTACGTTTGGCGCTTGCTATACTGGTATTTCGTAAGCCTGTCGGGGTATAGTGCCTAAATTGTGCAAATAAATAATAAAATGCGCTTGAGGCATATTAGGCGTCTGATATGCCATCGCGGGATTACGTACGATTCCGCTCGTGCGTTAGTGTAAATCCTCAGCGGCCTGACGAATTGTCCCATGATACCCCGGCTCTGTACCGTATCTGTGGGCATCAGCTGTTGTGGCTTCTTGGCGGTGGTCTGTAGGGTTTCCGTCTGACCATTTGCATTTTTATTTATTTTTTAAGTACTAAGGACTCGGAGGCCCTATGTAGAACATGACCAGGTTATTGCCTACATGTGTAAACTGCACGAGGAGCAGATAGTTGGCACCTGTAGCGGTGCTCTCAAGGATACTTGTCAATGTATGGAAAAAGCAGCGAAGTCATTAGGTACTGCTCTTTAGCCTCGCACTGGTGGCCTCTCATTCGTGGATATAGCATCACATAATGTGGAAATCTCTATACCACCGCATAAAATCTCATTGGGCACCGGCAAGCCCTTCGCAGTTAAAAAGCCAGCTAAGCGTCTCACAGTGGGCCCCATTGAAGATCGCCGCTCGGACTTTCCATCGTCGAAGACCACCAAAGAAACCATCCTCCGTGCCATCATCCCCAAGAACTTAAAATTCGATGTACAGCGCGTACTATACGGGCCTGATAGCACTATGATCATTGAAAGCGACTCGTTGGATGCCTAAAAGCTCGAGAACTGCGCGTCACTTAAAGCAGCCGGCTTGGAGGTCAAACCCGATGTTAAGTTAGATCTGCGAATCATAGTCCACGATATTTCCAAAGAAATGGACAAAGACGAGATAGTTAGCACAATTCTAGACCAAGACTTGAGCAGATTTACCCCAAATTATATTGAAGTTGTATATTTATATCCCGTGCGTGAGGGTAAAAAGTCGAGATCTTGTATGATTGAAGTAAAACCTGCGGTCAGGGCTGTGCTCTGTCAACGCGCTAGAATCTGCATCGGCTGGCTGGCGTGCCGCTATGATGATCATGTTTCTGTCGTGCAGTGTTATAAATGCTGTCAATTTGGTCGTATAGCAAAAACCTGCAAAAATGAGCCTCATTGCATGCACTGTGCCGGGCAGCATGAGGCCAGAGACTGCACCACACAGAACGCGGTGAAGGGTGCTAAGTGCCTGGCAGCGAAATCAGCGGTTACTTCGCACTTTGCTGCCAACAAGGAAAATGTACGATAATGAGGAAGCTTATGGAGCGTATCATCTCATTTATTGACTATGGACCAGAGTAACGCATCTACACTAAAGATCGCTCATGTTAATGCACAATCCCTTGAACCTCACTTCAATGATCTTAAACAAATAGTTCTATAGCACTCAACGTATGGTCTTGCTATAAGCGAGTCTTGGCTTAAACCCGAGCTGCCCTCTGAGCGTATACAAATCGACGGCCACTATTTATTACGCAACGACAGACCGGTATAGTCGGGGGCGATGTTGCCATGTACGTGAGTGTGGCCTGCCGAAGTGAAATAGTGACGCACTCCATGTACGGATCGGGCAATGTGGTGAGGCCCTAATATATGTTTGTAAAACTCCAGATCGACAATGCTTAGGTGTTGCTCGGGGTAATCTACAATTGTTCTGTGCGTGGTAAGTGGTCTGACATAGCCGAAGCGCTGCTAAACTGTGCCCGTATGTGCGACTACTGATTGCTCGTCGGCGATTTTAACATTGATTGGGCTACTGACTCCGTGCAGAGAAGAATGTTGGCCGGTTTACTTGACGCTTTCGGTGTCGAGCCTTTGTCCTTCGGACACACACTTCATACTTCGACGTCGGACACCACCATCAACTATATATGCGTTAGCGATCGCTCGCATGTTCTCGGAAGTCTACAGTACGCTGACATGAACATTTCTATGCACGATATTTTATTAGCAGAGTTTAATTTTGTTGTCCCCGTTGCTGCTATGCGAATAATTAGGCGACGCGATTTTTCTTTGTTAGTCGACGAGAACTTTAGGGCTGACCTTGAGGCTGTTCGCTCGGACACTCTGCACACCCTTCTCACGATTGATGAAAAAGTCGACATTTTCACCGCTGTGCTGACCAATCTTTATCATCGTCACTCCCCATACCGGACACATACACCAAGGAAAATGGCGGCACCGTGGTTCAATTCGGAAGTTAAAGCACTGATCGCCAGACGAAACAGAGCCTGGTCGGTGTACAGAGGGACAGGCAGAGAGGTACACGGATTTGCATACAGGCAATTGCGCAACCAGGTAAAAAATCAAATTCGTTATACCAAGTTCTCTTACTGCCGTACCCGGCTTAGGAGCTGCAGGGACGCAAAATAACTTTGGCGATGCATTGATGAGCTTGGCATGCTGGTGGGGGCAGGTGTTACCGACTGCCCCTTGATTGATGTGAATGCATTAAATGCTTACTCTGTGCATGGTACCGATGCGATAGAGCCAACTTCTGTCTTGCCATCTTTGTCGTTTGGTCCTCCTGGTGATGGTTTTTATTTTCGCCACGTCACTCCGACGGATATTATCGAGGCTGTTGCTTGGTGTATGTAGAGCAGCGTGGAGTAACCCGGCAGAAGTGCCAGAACGGCCTGCTCTCTCGTATTTGCAGTCGCGGCGGCTCGGCACTCGCGATCGTTCGCCCTCCGAGTTGTTGCTACCTCAACGGCACCCGGTGCTCCTCCTCTCTACTATGCGTGGCTTGTATCTCCACCGTGAGTACGTACACGTACACACCCATACATACTTCTCCGACTATTTTTCTTACCTATACGAACTTATACTCTAGTCATATTTCCAACTGCTAACTAGTCGCTGATTCCATCTCTTTTTCTCCTATACCTACACTTACACATATATGTTCATATGCTTCTCTATCCCGGGCTAATCTTTGGTGCTGGCACGCTTGTCGGCTTCGGCATGGTGGTCTTTGTCGTCCCGTGGCCGGTTCTCGGCGTTCGATGTCTGGATTTCTTATCTCCTCCCGTGCAGGCACCATAAACAGGACACAACAACAAACAATGCGTCATGTACTCGTTGCATGATATGCTTTCAGGTACTAGAGACAGTTGGTGTTAGCGGCTGAAAAGCGATATTGTCACAACTAAGTAATTTTGTTGTTATATTCTTGTTACATTATGTGAAAAAATATTCTACTTATTACACTTACAAGCTACCTACACTAACAAGGGACACTCCCGAGGTGTCACATGCCGATTTTAATGAAACCTTAAGATTTTACAGGGAACAAAAAATTTTTGACACGTGTTTTTTTTAACGGCCATATGCAGTTTAAAGGGGTGAAAACCACTCCTAAAGTTTAACCCCAAAATTGCATTTTCATGAATATCCCATCTCCTGTTCAAGGTTTTTTAATAACAAAAAATAGAATATCTTTTAAGTACAATAGATTGTAATCGATAGTGATTTGGACAAAAAATAATTGTAATAATTTTTACAAATAAGGCAAAAAACTAAAATATATGTACTTGGGTATTTATCCTGACAATGCCTGTGAAGGGGGTGAATCACTTTAATTTTTTATGACAATTTTCGTACATGGGTTAAAAATAATGATATAAAATACTAGTAAATATTTGTGGTGTAAACCACTTGAATGGAATAAAAATTACCTTTAAATTGACCCCTAAGAAGTAGGCTTTTTTTTTAATATCTTGGTTTCAAGTCAATATTTTTCCATCAAATGGAATATACGTTATATTTCATAAACTTAATTAGTTGATTTTAATGCTTTCCACATTAAGGGTAACATTTCTTATTCGTACGCAGTCAAGAACACGTTTTAGCACGACCTCATCTATTTAAAAATCGTACAACAATTCAAAAAAATGGGAAAACCATTTTTAACACATAATGAAAAAAAGTTGATGTTTCTTATTCTGTTTAAATATTACTCTAAAGAGAAGCACTGCAAAAGTCAGTGAACCACGTATTTTCTACCAAACTTAGATTTTTCATAGAAAATGTCGTATAAATACTTGAAATACTCACAGCTAATTAAAGATCCGAGTAAAGTTTTTCATGGCAAATCACTGGATAGGGATGAAAACTGCCCCCAAAGTTAACTTTTAAGAAGAAGGCTCTTATTAAATATCTATATGTTTCGGTAAAATAAAATAGAGCTTTAAGAAGAAATAATGATTTTATATGTGGGGGTATAAGAAGTTTTGTGAGGGAACTGTGTGGTGAGGTGGGAGGTTTGTGCGGACTGCCCCACACAAATAACTACATAAATAAGAGAGATATATATGTGTATGTATGTGTGTAAATGGTTTTTCAAACAAAAATATACCGTTCAATGATAAAACTATTCTTTATTTTTGGTACCGCGATTTTTGTGGCACGGTAGGACCCTCTCTCTAAGCGGTGCAGTTTTGCTTTTCTAAGGATATGAAATTCCTGGAACGGTAGGACTTATTTTTTTATTAAGTTGTAAAAATTAATGGATCTATGCCACGGTAAAGAAAAACGTCACCCAGTAAGAGTGATTCCTCTGTAAAACATTTTCTTCTGAGTATGTTTATATGGGGCAGGGGGGGGGGGATTGTGTGTATAATTGGCTACAGTTACTGAAAAAGGATTAGAATGTACTGATACTAGGCTGACGACAATTTGAATAATATGTGATATAGTTACGTAAAAATCGAAAGTGGCTGGCTTAAATTTCGTAAATTTAAGCAAGTCCAGGTACAATTTCAATCTTGTCGAGATTTAAAAACACCTATTTAGACCAATTTTAAATAATACAAATAGGCCTTTACGAAGAATTTGAGTTCTGCTATCCGTCTTCTGGGTATCTCAAAAAAAGTACGATGTAAAGTTTTTTAAATTTTAGTCGCCATTACTTGAGAGTTAGAAAATTTGTAGTTATTTGTAAGGATAACTAGCAACACAAATTAGTTTTAAATTCCAGAAAATTTGTTACCAAAACATGCCAGTATCAGCTTTCTCCCGATAGTAGCTAATTAAAAACATGTTTCTTTTTACTATCATCCAGCAAAGTTGAGATTAAAATTTCCAATTTGAAGCTAATGCTTTGAGGTCGTTGAATGTTTCAATTTTCAGTTTACGTCTATTAACGTCTGAAGTATATCCCGAAGCAACGATGCTTGTATGTAGTGTTCACTTCCCCTTTCATCATCTTAAAATGACATTTTTAAACTCTCCACCTTTTTTTACATATTTTTTTAAACGTCTATTAAAGTGTATTTGTCTTTTGAGTGATTTTTCTCAAAACAATAATTATTTTATTTGTTTGTATAGAAGCATCGTAGTAAGATTCAAGAACTCAAAAACGAGAACATTCCTGAGTATTTTATTTTTTATCACCGATTTGAATTTTGATAAATAATAAAATCACATGATATACAATATACTAATGGATAGATAAAAATAGTTTCTTCTAAGATACTACATAGTTTTTGTTTTCAATTTTTAATCAGTAAAGTTAGAGGTGCAGGGTCATTGTATATTTTTAAAATGTATAATAAAATAGTATATACAACTTTCAAATATACAGAAATAGCTATGAGTTCAATGTAACATACTATTAAATTCGTCATATGTTTAAAGAAACTCGCATTATTACAGGCAATAATTAATTACACTGATTTTTTTTATCTGCTTTATGTAATATAACAATGTTACCCTTACAGTATATCCCTTCGTTGAGCTTTTAATAATTAAACTGGAAAAGGTCTACCTTAATACACTTTAGTTTTTTTTAAAAGCTGGACTGGGGGTGACTTTAAAATTTGGGAGATCACACATCAACTGTGATTAATTCATAGCCTTGTACCGTTGGCAGACTTTTACGCCAATGATTCAACTCGAAGACCATTTCGACATCTCCATGCAAAGTCATGTGTTGATAATAATCTATTGGTATACGACACAAAAATCAAGAGATGCTTAGCATTTACATCCAGTAAAGAACTACCTAATCTATCTTTGACTCGTAGGAGATCGTCTTGGATCATAGGCGTAAGCTTGTGCAACTGGCCGATTTGGAATAGTGGTTCATACTTTTCCAAGGGATGATCCCTGCTTTGGCACGAAAAAGCCAGATCAGACGAAAAGTGACGCTATTGGTGAGCATATATCTATAGGAGGACATTATTTTGTAACTCTTCCGTGGTTAAATCGACAGACGAGTGATATAAATATAATATATTTAAATAACTATATACAGCGATGAACGGTTAACTTTGCAGAAGAAGGCTTTTTCGTCAGAAGAATCTTTTAAGCTCTTACAAATCATCTTACCGAAACTTTTGTGAACAAGGCGAATACAATGTACATTGACGCAAAGCAACCCCTTCTATTTATAATAGCGACCATATATATATCGTTAACGAAAGTCTTGAGCTTTACACCTTTATCTTCAATCAGAATATACACCTATGTCTAATTGTGAAAGATTTCTATCTCAAACTTATGATACTTGAGCTAGAGTTCGTGCACAAAATCAAGTGCAGTAAACTTAGTGTGGTAGAATTAGCTAAAAATGTTTTAAATATCACGGAAATTCCTATTAGTCCCAAAAAATACTATCACTAGTTTTTTAGCATTATAACAAATGAAAGTACTTTTTACCAACTAAAAATGTCAGCAAAGGTCCTAAAAAAATGGTAAAACAGTTAAAAAGTGTTTTTCGCGTCTAGAAAAAAAACTTTAAAACGCACAAAAAAAGTCTTGCATTAAAAAGATGCAACATTTGAAGACAAAAAGAATGATTCGCGGTGCGTCCGAATCAATTAAGCCGTTTGGTCGCAAATGACAAAAGACCACCATTTTCAGTAATTTTTCAAAACTCAATAACTCATATTCTAATAATTATGAAGAGCTGAAATTTGAACAAAATGTAGGTATTGTAGGT
>JAPYYV010008374.1:0-16083 GCA_030522625.1 Copidosoma aretas | reverse complement strand
TATGAAAAATTAATTTTATTATCAATCCTACATCTTGTGTTATTTATCAAACCTCATTCCTAGAACAAAAAATAATATATCCAGTTAAAATTAGTCTGGTATATTTTAAGTCTATGGATCCCTTTTAAAAGTCTTGACCTTTAGTACGAATTTTCATGAAATTTTCTAAGAAGTCCTCATACCATGTATTCAGATTTTCTTATTTACAAATAACACACCGTATTTTGAATAATTATCCGTCTTAAGCAGGTAAACTTATACTCATAATAATCATTTCACAACCGTGAGTGTGCTTATAAAATAAAAATGTGTTTTTAAACTCGTCATGATTCATACAGGTTACGGTTTTGGTCCCCTACACAAAGATCCTGCGCATACATAGAGACATTATGGATAAAATGCGGGAGTTGTATGACCGCCTGTAAGTGGGTGTCCGTTATTGTACAGAGAAAACAAGAATCGGAGGAAGCATGCTCTCTCTTTCTCTACACGGAGGTTAAAGTTCATGGAAGAGTTACTCTTACATTAAATTCAAAAGTCTACTGTCCACGCAAATAGATTTTACAGCAGCTGAGATTTAACTTCATAGACTTTTTTAGATAAATAGAAGAAATTTTCTTCTTTATTTAAATCTGCCGTCCTTTTTACATTGTGCTTCTATCATTCTGAATAGGTTTCCCTCAAGTTCTCCTTGATTTTTCAGACGACATTCTGGGTATTTCATATTATCTGAAAGTTTCGATTGATTCAGTAAAAAATTTATGCTAATTAAGAATTATTATCAGAAGAATCTCAGCTTATCGTATATTTAACAGAGAAAATCGCGACCATCTCATGCAGAGCTGTTATTCAACGAGAAACTGCTGTAACAGAAATTTGAGGGATTAGCGTAGCCAGGCCCGGCTCCCAAGCTCATAAGAACATAGAAATGATAATGAGTAAGTATTCTGTCTTTAAAAAACTCCTTTTCCACACGGTGAAAATAAAAAGTATTTTTTTTAAATTTCCTATACGTTTACGACACTTCCATATCAAATGCAAAAACACGAAGTATGGGGAATCATCATTGCCAAACTTCGGCTAACGTTTGCCGAAATTGTGGTTTATGTTTGGCTCAAGTTTGCCACACTCACGCCTTTTTTACGTGGGCGAGTAAGCTGAGCGCAGAAGGAATTTTAATCCAAGTACGCACGAACATACACGGACATAAATACATTTTAATTTGTAGAGTTTCATTTTTCACTATATCTTACCAAAAGAACGGTTCTTTCTTTTTGGGAGCTTGTTGCGATTACAATGTTGAAGATATGCCTCATGTTGAGGAATCAGCTCTTCTTCATTTTGACATGCAACAGTTTTGCAAGATCACCATATGACATGATGTACAATTTAAATTTTCTCGTAATGTATTAATACCATTGTTACCATGCGGAAGAACTATTAAACACTTGCTATTACCAATACCTCCAGGAAATAGGATTCATTAGAAAATCTTCCATGAATTCCTACGATACTCGACCACCTCGAGGTACGGATCCAAGGGCTCAATACACGCTCAATCCAAAGCTACTTTGATCCCTGTCTCCCTACTCTCCATGGCAGTTTGGAAACACCAAGCCCCAAACAATTCCGCCCCGAAGAAGTAAAAGATACTTATAAGGCGGTCCACGGTGTAATGAAGCAAATTCGATTAATCTCGCTCTCGTAACGATAACATGGAAGGGTCGTGTAGGTAGTAGCCATGACTACGACGAGGACAACGCAGTCTGGCAGGCAGGCGGGCGACGATCCGTGCCACCGGCAAAACTTGTTTGTCCCTCAGTCGACGGTGTACGATGATGGGTGGGTAGGTATAGAGTAGAGGACAGGAGGGGAGGGCTCGCCCTGAGCTCTATGCAAACCGTATTGGGCAGTTTGGGTGTTTCCGAAATCCCGGGAGTGCTCGATCCAATTACCGGAGCCTCCCGCGTCTGCAGAATGGCTTTGTAGCCGGTGGCAGCTAGCAGCAGCTATAGCGCGCACGTTTTCTCGAACGGATTATCAGGGCAGGCGTACGTGCATGTGGCTGCGCGCGATCTCTCTCCCTCTCTCGCAAATGTAAGCACGTGACAGTGCCACCTTGTGCTTGACAAATCATTTTCTCTTGGCTGAAGATATTTAGGATAATTGGGCTATGTGAAGTAGATGGGCGCGCACGAGTCAGTAGGGAAAGCCTTGAAAGACGCGCAGTTTATATGAGCACAGGGTGGGAATAGTTTCAGCAGCAGATTTTCGGTGATGGTGAGAATGATTTGGTGCATCGTTTATAGATTGGATTTTGAGATGTTTGGATTTGGACTTGCTGCCTGACCGAGGGGCTGCGCACTTCTGAAGTGATTTAAAAAAGACTTCGCGAGGCATCCAGTGGCTTTGGAGTCTCTTCATGAATTCAAAGTCATTCAAGTTGCAGAAAGACTTCAAAATTATCAAGAACTGTTTAAGACTTTTGATGATTTTAAAGGCTTTTAAAATTTTTCAAAGCCTGTCAATGTCTCCGAAGTCTTTCATTCAAAAGTCTTCTAGAGACTTTACAATGCACAGCCCCCTCTTGCATGACTCGAAAAATGGGGAAATAGATGGAACCAGGAGAAACGCAGTGTCATGAAAAATCAATGTTCAGGATGTTTTGTAAGAATGTGATATGTTTCTGAACGATGCAAAGAAAGTGGTACACCACCGCCATCTAGCAACTCAACTTTCCTGTTATCTTATTACTGAAAAACCAAGGCTCAGGAAAAAAGTTTTGATTACACAGTAACTACAGCGAAAAATTTAACAGACTCTTTAGGAATTAAAAAAAAGCATTCTAAGCCTCGCTGTAGATGTAATATATTCCATTCATCATTAGTTCAATATCAATCCCAAGATGTGTCTTAAGCAACTGTCGCGACGTGTTGGTTACAATTTTGAAAGTTTCCAGGAAATAATTGGTTATTTTAAGAGTGTTAATTGTGTCGAAAGTTACGATCGCTTGTAACTTCCGACCCTGTGAACCCTTTTAAGCCTACTCAACTTACTTTCATAATTGTTTCCAGCAAACAACCAAACTTAATTTTAAACTCATATTCAACAAAATTTGCAAGCTCACAATTACATGTAAAAAGAGATATATTTAGCGCTTCTGCTCACCAAACAGCTCCGAGAGATGGTCAACTCAAACAAACATCTCGTGTGGACTTCGACTGTCCCTTATTAATTTCCGTATTAGCGCAGCGCCGGCAATCAGTCAAAAAGGTCGACACAAAGGAGAAAGAGGGTTTCGAGCAAGGATCAGTCAGCGTCGAACCTGCTCGCTCAGCTACACGCATATACGTGTACATCCCGGCACTGATCAGAAGCCAGCTCATATACACACGGACAGACACGCAAACCCCTGCTCTTTAACATCACTCCCACCTCCTCTCACCCCGCCCGCCCCCCCCCCGCCCCCCCCCCCCCCCCCCCCCGTATCCTGCTTATCAAGGTTCTGGCTCTCCGTGTCTCTAAGCTCGGGTCTCGAACGGCAGTCACGTCAAATTTTCCGAGGCACTGACTACCTACCTCGTGCCCTCGTCATGGGGGCTCGGGCGTTAATTAATTCTCGGGCCGAGATGTGTCCTCCCTCTCTCCCTTGAGCGTCAATGAAAACGCCCTCGAGGAACACGGTGTATGTGATCTTCGTCGCATATGCGCCGTTCGTCGTGCTCTTGCTATGCCTTGCGGGTGAAATCGGGTGCGGTATAGCGTATGTGTAGGGGTGTGCTTATAAGCATAAAGATATTGAGAAATATCCAATATCCAAGTGAATTTTTCAAAGTACGAGTTACAAGAAATAACTCATTCTTTTTCATATCCTTTACGCTACAGAATTATTTAACTGAAATTAAAAAAGTCAAGTATAATATTTTTTCCTATCAATATCACGATTCCACAACACATGCAGGTGATGGTCTAAAGTCACTTGTGTTTTCTAAACATTCAAAAGGAGAACATTTAAAAAAAAACTTTCCAAAACAAGCTACTAATTATGAAACTGGATAGTAAATAATAATTTGTCTCCCTGAGTCGAGGGACTGCGTACTCCAAAGTCTTTTCGAGACTTTGAAATGCTTTAAGAGACTTGCAAGACTTTGAAAGATTTAAGAGACTTTGAATTATTTAAAAGACTTTAAAGGACTTGAAAGTTTTTAATGAGATTTGAATAACTTCTGAAGTCTTTATTAGGATTTTTGATAACTATATGGTGTTTCAACGACTTGACATGACTCAAGATGAGTCTCATGACAAAATAGTTAATTACAATCTTTATACAGTATAAAATAATTGAATTGTAATTATAAATGGTGCTAAGTGTATCTGCACTAAAAAATTGTTTTTAGTAATAATGTTTTTCATTTTATCTATTAATAATCTACATTTTCCTCACAAAAATTTTTATTGGAATTAATACAATTCAAAATAACATCATCTTGGAGTTTGGACAATACAAATTTGTTTATTCACTGATCAATAATACGTTACCAGAGATAACCTCTTCAGGGTACACAAAAATAATGATTACAATACTGAAAAAAAAAGTTTCTTGCGACTACAGTAAAGACGTCAACAAATGCACAAAGATACAGTGAGATATAATGTATGGTAAACGTAAAATTACGAAGTTTACTGACATATGTAATCATAGAAATTGAATACATACAAGGGTAGACACAGCAAACTTAATATTAAAGAGGAATAAGACAGAGGAATAAAGCGTGCGGAAACAAGAATGGAGAACGGGAAGTAAATGGTAACTGCACGAGGTCAAAACGGAAAATGTTCTTTTGTGGATTGTCCAATCTACTTGTACATGGTTTTTTGTAGTTTGGATGAACCCTTTGTATGCACATGACAAATGATTTAAGTCAGTCTTTCTGTTTACATTTTTATCCTGTCAAAGAATGTGTAAAAATTCCAGTAATTCGCGGAAAAATTTATTAGATCCAATGTCAAGGATATGCATGCAGTTTTGATCTTTAAAGTCAAAAACATAGATAGTTACAGTGCTACGCTGGAGAAAGACGAATGATTCCGACTCGGAGTGATGCAATCGTTAATCCTCTTAACCCTTTACTCTTATCGTACTTGAAGTTTGACCAGCGTAGCATGCATCTCCTAATTTACGGACTATTTTCTAAATAGCTTCGACTTCTTATTGAATTTGTCCATACGATCTCTACCTAAGCCATATATTTGATTGCAATTGGCATCAGATGATTGATTGAAATCATGTCTTTGAATCTCGTTTGTAAAAACGTTTTACTGTGTTTACAAGTGACCTCTTTTTTTATAACATAGTTGAAGTTCTACTTTTCCCGGAAGTTCCGAGACACTGCCCCTTTTGTTTTTATAGAAAATAAAGAGCGTATTGATGTCACAAGTTTCATAAAAAATGAGATGCAAAGTTAGTAATGGTACCGATGTCGACTCTTCAGTTAGAAAGAAGCTGAATTCAGAAATCTCACTTTGAACGGCTACATTTACAATAAAAATAGATAAACTCTCGAGTGAAAATCTTCTGTCTTCCGCTGTCATCCTCGCACACTTTTCGTACTTCCCAACACACCAAACTCGAACGCTGCACCGCAGGTACCCGACCAAAAACCGTCCTGCTGTCACCTCCGTCGTAAATAAGATCAAATTAAAGTCCAATAACACTCGAGCGCTCCGGCTCTCCGCGCGGTAATAAATATCAAATGAGAGCCGCTCGCACTCCACGACTTCCCCAAAATTTCCCACAAAACATCAGCTCGACGCCACGACTGCTATTTCACAAAAGCTCCACCGATTTTTTAAACAAAGGCGCACCTCGTAAATCCATCGCCGGTCCCTCTAAATCAAACGGCGCATTGTCCGTCCCGGGCCAAGGAACAGCAGCAGCAGCGAGAGAGAGTCCGACCGGTCATTATTGCCGGCCCGTTCTGACCATAAACAAAGAGACTTCCCGCGGCACGCAATGAATCCGATGTGTCTCCTTGCCTGCATTGTGGGACACGATCGCATCGATTCCCGATGATAGCACCAATAACTTCCCTCCCCAATGCCGGAGAGTGCATAATATATACTTCCGGACGCGCATATACATATATAAATACGCAGGAACTGCGGCTCTTCTGTCCCATTAGCCAATCCTCCTCCGAAAACTGGCTGCTTCACCGGCTCCCTTTTCACATACCCACATATATACACACCGCGGGCCCCGGTCGCATATGTACCTTCCGCCGCACTTGGCTCGCCCGGCGATGATCATTATTGCCACCGGGAGAACCGAGGGGTAGCTCGGACCCATCCCCTGACAGGAGGGGAGGGAGGCGGTCTTTTTTTTTCTCGCCCCTCGAGAGTTTTTCCCCGCCACATCCCCGGGAATCGTGCTTTCCACGCTCATGAATTCATGGGGCAGCGCACGCGTGTGAATCCGGCCCGAGGCACTGCGCGGCGGGGAAACCCGACGCTCGCCTTGTTTATATTTTCGTTCTTTGGCGCGCGCGACAAATTTAATCGCGTATCGGCGGGGCAAGCGTGTGCGCTTTCGATTCTTCACGATTTACTTCATTATAGAGAGATATATATGTATATATAGGAGAGAAAAATGTACTGGTTCTCGTTTTTGTTGTTTGCGGATTGAACCGAGGGGTTCGTGCAATCCTTTTCTTCTTCTTTTTTTTTTCTTCTCAAAAATGGATCGAAGATGAAAAGCGGAGAGAGGAATGAATAAAGGTAGGAACACTCGCGTGCATTGGCACACGTAGGGCTGGAAAAAACATTTTCTCACGTGGGTTCATACGTACGTACCGTTGGCTCTGAATGAGCGCGCGGTGTCAAAAGAGGACGGAACAAGAGATAAAAGGGGGAGACGAGGGGATCTCTAGATTCTCGCGGACAAAAAGGGGGAGCTCGTGGTGGGTTCTTTTCTCGAAACCAAGGGCAGTGGAACGGATTACTCCGCGAGCCATTAAAACTGCTCAGCTCATACCTGTAATACAGAAAGGGGGAAGATTTTCTCGATCGGGCCGGGGAGGGGCGGGAAAGCCGTTTTCCCCTTGTTCTGCGCACACGCGTGCACCGATGGTAGACCGGGAGCCGATCGCAAAATTACTTGTCTCCTCGGGAACAGGACCAAACTTTGGAATATAACGGATTCAAACGTGTGATAACACTGTGCTAAGGCAATCCTGCCAGACCAGCCGGAATAATGAACGGTGGGGGACTGTGCAATGCAAAATTGGTCACTTTCATGTTTCATCGGGAACAGCACAATACTTACGCCAAATGGTAGCACACGATGTGAATTTGAGGGGAAAAAAAAGTGACCTCGTTAACTGGCCGGAAAAGAGTGGCCACCTGCTTATAAAGTACAAAAAATGTATACGGATTCTCTGGTTTCGAGTATCTGTTAATAAAGTAATACAATCCTTCGTAGCGATTCAATGTCATCAAAAGTGGTGGTTGTAGTTTCTGTATGCAATTTATATTCCGACTATGACGAAAATATAAAAATTTCGTGTCTGCGGAAATATAGGTTATGATGCACAGTGATGTGAACGCGCATGCAAGATACATAGGTAAATATTAAATGTTGTGCTCGGAATATATTTTTTTCCAAATTAAATACTTGGAAACTTAACAATATAATTTTGGAGACATAAAAATATAATTTTGCATGCACTATTTATTTATAAACAACAACAAAATATTGGTTTATTCGCGTATCAATCTTATTGGATTTGTCTTTAACCTATTCAAAAATGATTGTACACGTACATCATTATGTCAAATCATTTGGAGACTCGGACGAACGGTCTATCTTAGTTACGTAAAATAAGTAGAAAGTCAGATACAACAATAACAGTTGTAACTAGATAGAACTTTGTAAAGATTCTTATTTATATTTTTACCTTTCTACATTATAGCTTATTTTAATCAGGATAAAAGATGCAGTTACAGCCTTAAAAGCATCTTTTCTGCTCTAAACACCTACAATGTAAATATCCTCAAACATGGCAATGAAGTATAAGTGATGATTTAACGAACTTCAGGTGAGGTTCTATCATAATTATACGAATAACTTGTTCGAGTATATTGTTTCCCACCCTTGTACGCACATTAATTTATTCGCATGTGTATGAGTTTGTATTTAAGAATAATGTCCTTTTTTTCCACCCTCATATAAAGTAGGACTCTAAACTGGAATGAAGAGAAGATGGCTAGCTGGAGGGAGCGGGACGAATGGTATCCCGAGCGGATCTAGATTTTTTCCATTAAGAGGTCTCAACTGTGGCGTCATCTGGGCGACGGGATGGGATACTTGTATCCGATTTCACTAGTAAACAATTAGAAATAAGTTTATGCAAACATTTTTTGCGAAAAATAATTTTTCCTACCTCGGGCCTTTTTGGAACCCTGGTACATCCTCGGTAGGAAAAATAGCATTTTCCACGCGTGTGCATCCGGTCAAAATTGTTACGATTGCGAGTAACAATTAAAACACGTTACCTTATAAAAACGAAACCAAACTTTATTGAGAGAAGCAAACAGAAGTAAACAGCTCGAGGTTACGAGCTCGACTGACTTATATTTTTCAACAACACCTAGCAACGCATAGCAATACTTTTGAAGCGCGGCAATTCATACATTCTTCGGCTTTTAAATCGTGTACCCAACATTACCCCCTCCTCTTTCAGATTGTCGTCCCGACAATCACAAAACCATACGCAACACAACACTCCAAAATATCACCATCTTCTTCTGATGTAGCTCCAGGATAACAATTCAGCTCCAGGATAAATAATGACTCTCCTTGATCCTTGCCAAGTTATCAAGTACATTGCATCCAACTGTAAATCCAACTACAATCAGATTTTCTATCACAGCTGTAGGACTTGAAATTTCTACCTTGACTTTTTGCCAAGTTACCGAACATCTTCAATCCAATTGTATCTCATTCATCCAAGTACGTATCTATCTTCAGGGTATTATAATGTGGAAGGTACACAGTTTAATTAGTTGTTTTGCAAGCGCCATCAGGCCCAGGGACCGCCCTGGATAGATGCACATTTGTGAAGAAAACTACTATTGCGATTCCAGGAATTCATAAAAATTCCATAATTTTTCCAAGTTTTTCCAGGGTACAATTCATTCCCTGATATTTTCAGATTTTCCAGATTTTTCGGGTGCAGTAGACACCCTGTTATATTATTATGCATAAATAAAACATTAATTCGACATGTTTCACGCTCGCCCGCAAAGTCAATGGGGCTGCTGTGTTTACGTTGTCTATTTTAAAGTAGACTTACCCTGGATGCAATTATGAAATATATTTAAAACATAGACAGCCCCACTGTATGTGTCTGGCAATTGTATGATCGGATATAAATCGTAAAAACTAAGAAATGCCCTAAAAATCATCTGGTTTTGAATCACCCAAAGATAAAGACAAAATTATCCGACTTTGGGGCTGTATGGTGGGGTTACAGCCCCACCCTACGTGTCTGGCATGTTTATATTCGTAAATAACACTAATTAAAAAATTAACCTTTTAAAAATCAATCAGTTTCCTATCACGCAGATAAGGTGCTAAAAATGTCCTGTTTCGCGAAGTCTGGCGGGGTGGACGACCCCACCTATGGTGTCTAGCATGATTTTTTTATAACATTTATGTAAAAAACTATCAATCAAATCAAGTTCTATCTGGTTTCGTATCGTTAATAAAAAGTCTGATTTTGGCTGACTTTAAAAATTTGCAAAATTAAACGCCCCACCTAGATGCTACCAGACATGGCATACGCAATCACTACCATTCGTCGTCCAAAACCAATAAAGCTACTTTTCAAAGCACATAAGCAAGAAGGCTACTTTTCAAATGATTAAGCCAAAAGGTTACTTTTCAAACCAATCAGCAAAAAGGTTACTTTTCAAGTTATTCAGCAAAAAGGTTAATTTTCAAATTAAAAAAAATAACGTTACTTTTCAAAAATATTGTTTTTCCTTCATATTTTGAGTTGGTTATACTGATTTTTTTATCAAATATTGTAAATCTTCTCTTTTCGTTTCGTCTAATTGTAATTTTTCATTGTAGCAATGTTTCATTGATTGCAAGGATTGAATGGAACTAGTTAGGTAAGTCAGGTGGCAAGACTATCATTAACAATAAATCACTGATAATGCTCAAGACGAGAAGTTGTCATATAGCCTGCTCTTCATGTAGTCTTATACGCTTTATTTCGAGGAAATAACGTAAGGAAAAGTAAGATAGAAAGCTTTTGAACTCGCAATGTAAACAATTTTGAATATTTACAATATTTATGAGTTTAAAATTAGGAAAGTCCTAGGAACTTCAAAACGTGCCCTTTAACATCTTCTACAGCACAAACAGATGGCTTGTACTTGAAGCGTACCAACATTTACCATAATTCTGTATTTAAAAATCCAACACAGAAATATATTCAACTTTTAAAAATTTGCATTTATTGACTTCCAAACAGGTGTACCGTTTAGTATTTAAAAGTATAATCAGAGTGAGCAACTTAAAATGTGGAAAAAAAATAGTCTTGGAAAGTAACCTTATTGCTTTTTAATTTGAGAAGTAACCTTTTTGCTGAATAACTTGAAAAGTAACCTTCTTGCTGAATGGTTTAAAAAGTAAACTTTTTGCTTAATCATTTGAAAAGTAGCCTTCTTGCCTATGTGCTTTGAAAAGTAGCTTTATTGGTTTCGGTCGACGCATTATAAACTAACTATAGTATATATACTCAAAATATTAACTGGCTTCGAATCATACGTAAATTTAAGCTCGCCTCACGGTCTAGTACACGTGGGTACCAAGGAAGAGAAGTTGTCGATGAACGGATTTGAGGCGGTCGAAACTCTGGCAGTGATCAACCCAGAGTGAGCGCTATGAAACTCTGACAGAAGTAGACCCAGAGTAAGCGCTGTTAAGCAACTGACTTGCTGGAGGAAAGATGTGATCTTTCATAGCCAAAATCCTCTCTTTCCTGGAATTTCCCACAGCAGTGGCGGAGGCGCCGAAAAGAAGTACCCGAGTAGTGGTGAGGGAAAACGGGCGCCGAATCGGGAAGCGAATTTTCCGAGGCCCGCCTTTAGATTTTTCCCTCTGCCACTCCGGCTCGAGAGCGTCATCCCTTGGGAGCTCGATTTCTTGGGGTGCTCCTTCCAGACCTGCTTCGCCAAAGAGAAAGGAAGTGGACTGCTCATCGCTTCTCTTCCCGTTTCTTTTTACATTTTGAGAAAAGTTACATATTTTTCCTGCAACTAAGTATTAATAATATCCAAGCATACTGGACTATAATTATATTGATTAACATTCTTGAGTCGGTGAACCAAGCCGTTAAAAAGTTGAATGAAAGAAATCGACAATTTGGCAATTAATAGAATCTAAAAGGTTAATTTAGTGCTGTACTTGGTTCATCGATACTACTACAGATCATACTTTGAAAAGAAAAAAAAGTGGAAGTAAGAAGGTAGTGTGAAGGAGTAACGTCAACGTACAAGTTTATCGATTACAAAACATTAAATTACCTGCTAGTTAAGATTTACTTATAGCTCAGAGTTTTTAATAAAGTAGTCACTTAATATATCAAAACCGTTGTGAGGTTATACATGATTCTGAAGAAGCTACCTCTTAGGAGGTACCATGGCAGAGCGTTAGCTTTCCACCTGTGGAGGGCTTGGGTTCAATTCCCCGCTCCGTCCACTGGCGGGAGACCGTGTGGAATTTTTTCTCTACATCTCCTACTATCACTGTGATAGATCCTAACTCTTCGGTGTAATACCGTGCCGACGCGTAGTCAGTAATGAAAACGGTGGTACCACAGATTTAAAAAAACTCACATAAAAGATTAAATATGGCATACCGGAGTCACAGTAATAAGTGACCCACGGCCAACACATACTGACAATACAAGACAGGACTTTCAGCCAATCAGAGCACCCGTTACATATGAGCGGCACTAAAAGCTGTTCTTCCGTGCGCCAAAAAATAAAAAACACGAAAGCATGTACTTTCGAGTAGGGTATGAAGAAAAATCGATTTTAAAAAATTGATAAAATATAAGTATAAAAATATGCAGCAAAACTCAAGTTTTTTTTTCAGCGGTGATAGTAATTCAGAAACAAGCAAAAATAAGCCTTTTTGGTTGAAAATCGGTCAAGGGAATCCTGAGATACAACTGATTACACACACACACACACATACACACAGAGCGAGAGAGAGAGAGAGAGATTTGGTTTGATTTGATAATCGATTTATTATGCCTAGACCAAACGGCCGAAAGGCAAGAGAGAGAGAAAGAGAGAGAGAGACATACGGATATTTTTCAAAAATAGTGTATTTTGATTATAAACTACATAAAACGTGTTTATAACATGTTTTCTCGACATGTGATTTCTCGACCATAACAAAGCTTCTTCGACGAGGAAGCAAAATCAGTCTAAGAAATCCTGAGATACGACTGATTACATACATTCCCTTTTGACAACCACGCACACCCACCTACTAAATTTGTTTGATTCCATCTTAATACTTTTTTTTGTACATAATTTAATGATTAATCAGAATTTCTATCGTAAAATATCCTAAAACAACGATAATATCTTTAAAATATATATTTTTTCGAAAAAATCGAGTTTTAAAAATGATGAAAATCGAAATTAAAAAAAAACGAAAAAATAAAAATTTTTTTTCGAGACGTAATCTGTATTTAAAAACAAACAAAATAAGCCCGGTATTATTGAAATCGGTCAAAGAAATCTTGAGATATGACTTATTATATACATTCCCTATTTACATCCGCGCACATCCAGCTACTTAATTTTTCCCTGTTCACACCCACACACACAGACGGAAATTTTCTAAAAATAGTGTATTTCGATTCTAAACCTCATAAAACGAGTTTATAGCATGTTTTCTCGACATGTGATTTTTCGTCCGTAACAAAGCTTCCTCTACTAGGTAGCAATATGTAATATAATAATTATAGAAATTAAATAGTTAGTAATATGATCGATATAAGATTATTCTGAAGAAATACTTGGTAGCATTGTTGGCTTACCTTGTCGTCATTCATATGATTCGTACATTCTGATTATAAAAATATCGGATAGAATAGATTTAGTTGATAAATCATCACAATTTTGGACTTTTGGAAAAATAGTAATTGGAAACTACAGTAACACATGATTATTGCTGCGATATTGTACATCTCTAACTTTTAATTTCTGTAAAATGGAAATATGTAAAAATAGATCGGATTTTCGGATTTCTATCAATAAGAACACCAAAAAATTATTGGGTAAATTATATTGTACTCATTCCTACTTATATAATAAAACAAAAGTATTTTGAAACACCTGAAAATACAGTACTCTGACTTTTAGGTTCGGCAAACAAATATTTTGGAAATATTGCTGTATGGTTTATGTATTCGGTATACGTATAATTATGGATATCGGCATTCGGCAGAATGCACCCTACCCCAACGAAACTATTGTACAAGCTACCATTTTAAGTTTTTAAGCCCACTTTTACCGGAAAGAGAGCACACAATTTTATGCTTCATAAACCCGCATGCTCGGAATCTCGCACGCCTATACCCCTTTGTGCAACATGCTCCCTCTTATCTCTCTAAAAACTATTAAACCGAGCAAGCAAAAAAAAAGGCCCATTCGGCATCGACGCCAGCATCATTCGCGGCTTTCAGGAAGAGCGAGGGAGCAAAACGCCATATTTGCATACAACAGGTTCTTCCGGAAAATAAAGTGGTTACCGCGCGTCAGAGGGTCGGCCCGGCCGCTATCTATATTAATATCATGAAAAAACGATTTGCCCGTAGATTTTTATCCGACCGCCGACATCAGCCGGGACTTCTTCCGCCACCATAGGGGGAGTCATCGTACCTTCGTACAAGTTTACACATATAGGTATATGCGTGCGCCTAGCGAAACGCGATGCGAAATAAAATGCGCGCCCGGAGCATAGCTCATCCCATGCGAATAATCTCTCCTGCGGCGGCGGCAATGCGCTGCTCTCTTCTCTTTCGTTCTTATCCTTGTCTCGTCGCAAACACCGTAATTTTTCATCGCTGACTCTTGAAATGGAGAGAAAGAGAGAGATATAATGCGAACACCAAATTGATACGTTTGCCAAGGCAAACAACCGCCTATAACCGTTGAATTAAACGATGCCTTGATAGTAGCACTTTTAATCCGCGCAAATAACAAGGCTTTGTTTCCCTTTTTTGTTTGTGTGGAACACGGTTTTTTTTTCATGTTAAATTTCGTATGTTCTTCTTGTTATCGTACAAAAATCGACTAAAGTGCATGTTGCGTAAGTTCTTGCTAAAAACTTATTAACTAGAGAAGATGCTACTAGATATGTGTACTCTGCAAAAAGACGCTTGGAATTTTCAAGCAACTCAAGTACGCAAAGCCATAGAGTGCACGGAATCCAGATATGTGATATGTTTATTTATTAAGCCTAGGGGTTGAACCCCATCAGGCCTTGAATGAAATGCTCAGTAAATTTACATCTTCAATTTGAGATCGTACACAATTATAATCTATATTGCTCTCAAAATAATTATACTGAAGGTATTAGGTAGAATCAATGATTGTTTAAGTGATGACAGAAGGACAAAACTGTTGCTAAGAACTGGATCAGTGTTTCATTAGTGAACAATAAGTTTCAAGGAGGATCAAAGCTATTACTGGTATAATCTCTCGCGTACAAGTGAACATTTAAGTAGTTTGAGAGAAGAGAAAAATAATCTTTAACGTTTTTTGCAAAAATTCTGTGGTATCATAACTTGCGAATCAAGCGTGCTATTTGAGGAGGCAAAATAAAAATTTGAAATTATGGACGATCGAAATCACACATGCAGCCAAACGGACGATCATTATTTCGAAACGATATATTACCATGATATTTCGGAACAAAAATATGTTTTCAACAAGTTGTTGAGAAATTTTTATTTTCGACCGATACAAAGCCTGTTTTATACAATTAACAAAAAATAAATCTATACTCGTCTGACATGTGCCAACACTCTTATTCCTGTCTCCAATTTTTTCTCTCCTCTCTCTAAGCTATCTCTCTCTCTCTCTCTCGCTTCCTCTTTTTGGTCGATAACTCACGAATTACCGCACGGCAAAGTCAGCGTATCCTTACACGAATTATCCACGCGCTGCGGCTCCGCGTCCAGCCCCAGAGTCCTCCAATAAATCTCTCCCTACCAGCGCGAGCGGACGGGTCGACTTGTCACCTCGAGAGAGAAGAAGAGAAAACATATTTCTCACACAATCAACGGTTTCCCGAAAAACTTTTCTCCCTCCGTCCTTCTTTCTCGATCTCCATCACAGCGATCTCTCAAAAACATGCTCGACTCTCGGCACGCGCTGACATCTCCCTTCCTCACTTTTTTTTCCTGGAGTCTAGAAAAGCGACTACTCCTCATCTTCTCCCTCCTTTGGAAGTGCCACACGTATTATACGCGTACTCTTGTAGGTACAAAAACGAGAGAGAAAAAGCAGTTTATTTCATAAAGTCCTGGAACGGAAATTTTCACAGCCCGATAGCATCTTGTATACGTCACTCTGTTCTATATTCCTGACCTCCGGGCGCGAAAGCGAGAGGGAAAAAAAAGCAAGATCTAGTTCAACGGCTCGCAAATCTGTATACGTACGATGCGTGAATCGGGGAAGGGAACGTTCACAAACCACGTGGCCCATTTAAGGGGGAGGGGGTGTATTGAAAAGCTACGTAATGGCTACGTGGATGGTGGGGGAATTATGATGAATGGCACGTGGTTTTTATCAATCAGATAATAATTTACCGGATTTTGATTGACAATACATTTTATTATAATTTAAATTAAATATTGTATTATTGGACATGTATGGTAAATTTAAAACTTCACTGTACAATATTTTTGTTGTTATGCATGTAAATTTTAATTTAAAAAAATATTTAACAAGTGTAATAATTGGACAATTTTAAGGTGGCTCATCACCCCT
>JAPYYV010008373.1:0-12666 GCA_030522625.1 Copidosoma aretas | reverse complement strand
CAGAAAATTATTCGAATGTGACGCTGTTATGGTCGGGTGCTGTACTGTTGTATGAGAGCATCCCCGTAGCGCTTCTTGGATGGCAAAACCATTAGAGTCATAGTGTACAAAAAATGCTGCCATCACTTAAGTCACATTTGAACTTAGTAAACTTATTTTCTTTATAAATCGTGACCTTAACGACTAAAGAGCAACTTCTTACGACAAAAGTTAGAGCTAGACTAACTGAAAGGTATCTTACAGCGTACGTGTACTACTTAACGCCACCCGTACACTTATGTATTCAGACAATACTGTACAAATTTACTAAATATTTCAACACCCCTTTTTATATTTTCAGTATTGCCTGTTGACACTCTATTTTAAGTTTAGTTGTACAAGTTTGAATATTTTCCTGTTTTTTAGAAATTTCTCTTTACTCAGTCTTTTCGTTAGAATATCAGCTAAATTTTTGTTTGATTTAATCTTAATTGTATCAATATTTACATATTTATAATTTTTATTAAAGAGTGATATTGCACTTTTATGTCCCTCAAATTTTTTGTAAAGTTTTCAATTTTAGCTATTGCAACTGCACCTGAATCATCTCCATAAATATTTATAGACTTATCCAATTTAATATAAAACATTTCAGTCAACAAATTCTGTATAAAAAACACTTTAGTAACTGCTTCAGATAATGCTGTATATTCTGCAAAAGTTATACATTTTGTTACATTACTTTGTTCATGGGTTTTCCAAAAAATTACATTATTAAACAATCTAATCACATAGCCTGTTGTCGATTCTTTGTCGATATTTTTTCCAGCATGATCTGAATCCATCGTACAGTATAAAATATTACTTTTCATTATAATCAAATGTCAATTTTATTTCTTTTGTTTTAACCAAATACTTCAAAATTCGCATCGCATACTTAAAGTGAGTTTCATTAATAATTTTCGAATCAGCTTAAGTAATTTACACTATAAGTAATATCTGGTCTTGTACCTGTACTTGTATACTAAAGTGCTCTAATCAAGTTTCTATATTTTTTTTATTCTTCACAAGTTTTTGCTTTGTCTAACATTACGTTTGTTTCTATAGGAGTGTTATAAAGTTTAACGTTTTTAACCTGTATTTTTTTGCAAATAAATCAGTATAATTTTCTTAGCTTAATTTCATAATACTGTTTTCTTTTTCATAATCGACTTTAATTGTATTGTACTGTTTAATTTCTTCCTAATTTTTCATTACAAACTTCTGTAAAAATTGTTCATTAATCTCTTTCATTCTCTTAAAATCTGTACAGTAAATCAATGAATTATCTGCAAAGATTAAAATATAGATTGGATTTAATTCATTCTTAGTATGAAGAAAAAAATGGTAATTGCATAGTGTAAAATTTTCTTCGCTTATAAAATCGTTAAAAGTTTCATACTAAATTCCAGGACTTCCTTTTAAACTGTACAAAGCTCTGTTTAATTAACAAACTTTATTCTTATCCATTTCGTAACCTTTTGGTTGATTTACGTATACCTCTGATTTAAGTTATCCATTAAGAAATGCAGTTTTAACGTACAATTGCTCAAAAATCAAAATTTTTTGACAACAATATGATAATAGTACTTTTAATGTTTGCATTTTCCCTACTGTTAAATACAGATTTTCATTATAATCTTTTTGGTAAAAACCTCTTACAACTAACCTAGCTTTATACGTTTTATCATCTCTTTTCTTGTATACCCATTTAACATCGAGAATTTCTTTATTTTTTGGTTTTCCAACAGTGTCCCAAGTATTATTTTTATCTAAATCTTTAATTTCAATATCCATAGCAATTTCCATCTTTTGTTTTCATTAGAATTTGACGCCTCCTCGAATGTACTTGGTACATTTGCATTGATATAATTTACCTAAATAACATGGGAAATCGGATTACCATATCTCTCAATCGATTTTTTTTTCTTTCAGACTTTCTTGTTAGCTTTATATCATCATTTCTTTCTGATTGAATTTCATTTACTTAATTTTCATGTTTGCTATCGCTTGAATAATTATTATTTTCATTTTTATCTCTATTTTCATTATCATTAACATTATCATTTGAACAAACAATTTTCATTTTATCTTCAATTACCTTTACATGTTTAGCTACTATAACTCGATTATTTATGAATACCCTGTAACCATTATTCTCGTAACCGACTAAAATTCCCAATTGCGCTTTATCATCTTATTTATTTTTAAAGTTATACTTCTACTGGCGCATTATGCAGGGGGTTAAACCAACGATCTAAACATTCTCTCTCTGTAAGACGTGTGACGGAAGTGAATGTAGATATGGTCCACCGAATGTAACCAGAAGTGAATTTCTTTAACTCCTGTTCTCTCTCTAAAACATGTAACAGAAGTAAATTTTAATTTCTAAAAAAAAAGAAAAAAAAAAAGATGCTTTCCACGAGACTTGATCTCACGAACTTTTGAATGTTAGCCGAGAACCGTAACTATCTAGCAACAAGCTATTTTTTTCAGGCTATTACTTTCACTGCCTCTTATATTGTAATTCATAACTTGTTATCAGTTAAAATTTTTGTTCACTGCTTATTAATTCATTTGTTTTGAAATAATTGATTTTTTATATACAATAATATTAAATTATTTATTTAATTACATGATTTTTTTGAAACTTTAAAAGCAAACTTTTACATTATTTCACCGTTCGTACAGGCATGGGAAAAGAGAGAGAGAGCCATAACATTTTTTTCATTATTGATTGATTCATACGAGATTCTATGGATAAATTACTTGGTTTTTATTGCGTCTTAATCCTTTAAAATTTTCAAAGTTAAGCAACATAAGCGGATCATATACCGCTCCAGTCTCACCATTCGTCTTAGAACTCCGCCACATATATACTTATATAGTCAATGTATAGTGTATTATGTATAACGTGTGATTAGTGTGTTTGTGCGTACGTATGTACATACGTCCAGATATTTGTGTAAATGTATGTGAGTGAGTGTGCGCGCAAGTGCGTGTAATACACACATGTGAAGACTCGTTACTATTTTTATTTAAATACAGTAAACAATCACCAAAAAATTTTTGCATGCTCAGCAGATATATGCAGATACCCATTATTTATTCAAGGGGTTGTTATCATGACTTAACCTTAAACTATTTGAAAATACGTGACATCAAAAATCACGATTCTTATAGGTTTTTCAAGAAAAAAAAAAGTCATCGTGGAGCATAAATTAAGAGGTATTGGTTGACGTAAAAACTTTACCTCGATTTCCAGTGTTTTGGATGTATCTATATCGAATTGATATGGAAAAATTTTGGAAAAAGTAATAGCTGATTTAGAAAATGATGACAAGTATGCAGAAATAATTATTTTCGGTTTTCTGCACACATATCCTTGAAATATTTGAAAATACGCAATATCCTAAACAAAAAGCTAGATAAGCTTAAACTAACAATTTATACGGGTGTCCTAAAGAGTAAATAAATATAAAGTTGGACCAACAGAGGGGTTTGGTGGACGTTGCGCCACAATCTTAATTTTACTAATTTCGAGTATGTCTTGATAAAAACTGGTAAAAAAATTTCAAAAATAATTGCAACACGTACAAGATATGAATACGAATGCGTACAAATTATTTAAAAATAATTTCGTGACAGCACAACCTTTAATAACCAATAAATGTACTATATCTCGACAGGTAAGCAGGACGGGTCGAAAATAACAATTTTAAAAATTTAATGCAGACATGCATACTTTATTCAAAAATTTTTTTTAGTTTTTTTTTAGAACCATCATTACTTAAAAAAGACCAACGTATTTAAGTTGCTTTTGTTCTGAAATAAATTCAATGCATGTCAAGTATATTTCATTCGTGAATAAGGTAATTTTTTTATTTAAGCTAGATTCACTGGCTTGTAATACTATCTGATTTCTAGATACCTTAAAATCAAAGATTTATATTTCTTACTTTAGTTACCAGAAGCCAATCGCATCATTTTTGAAATATAACCGAAATGAATCTGTAAATGAGGTCGAAAGCCATCCAGAGTTACCGTAAACAGTTCTCATATTTATATCTTAATTTTTTTAATTTTTTATCATTTATTGTGTATACATCATCATTATGTTTGTAAATTTTATTGAAAATTTGTTAATCATCCATTTTATACAAATAACTAGACATTTAATAATAAAACCGGTTTACTATTATCATCGCTATCATCACTATCATAATCATCATTATCGTTATCATCGTTACTATGATCATCATGATTATTATAAATAATTCTATCTTAATCGACATAAATATCATCATACTTATAACCTACTTTGTTTTTATCAGTACTCCTGAAAGCTTAATCATACACATGCTTATCATCAATATCATCATCATCATCATCATCGTTATTTTGATGTTTATTAACATCGTCATTATAATTATTTTAATTATTACTAATGATATCATAATCATAATCATCTTCATCACGAAAAATAACATAATTATCCCAAAAATCATGACCATTATCAAAATATTTATTAATATCATCATTAATATTATCCCCGTCAAGATCATTATTATCATCATCATTATTATTGTAATAATCATTGTCTTCATCATCATTATCACTACTACAAGGATCTTTAGTATTATTATCATCATGATAATAATCATAACTATCATCATCATTCACATAACTCGTGTCAGAATCGTCATGATTATCATCATTATTATTATTATTATCATTATTATTAATATCATCATTATGATAATAACTACTACAACAATTTTTGGTATCATTATCGTCATGATAATTATCATCACCATTATTATCATCGTTATGATTATTGTTCTTATCATAATTATTATCATCATTATCACTACTACCACCGTCAACGAGATTATTACCAATACCAACATCATAATAATCATCATAACAATCGTCATCATCACTACCACCACAATCTCTATTTTTATTAACATAATTACTATTATTGTTAGTAGTATACCTTTAAGGGTTCTGTAACAGTTTTTCGGCAGCCCTACTAGTAACAGATTAGCCAGATTTCCCCGGCCCGGCAGCCAGGCTTCCTCCAGCTTGTACTATAGCATAAGCTCTGTTTCAGGTTTCCCCTTACTAGTGCCGGATTGGCTACGATCCCTATTGTACTGGCTTCAGCCCTACTTATTATCCACAAGCAGTATTATCGACTGTCCTTGCCTCGTGCTATTAGACGAACAAACGCTTACTTTCTACTATTGCCTGAATCAGCCTTACTGCGGCAGCCTCGCTCCGGATTCCCATGCCGTCGTATATATGATTGAGCCCGTGCTACAGCACGAACTCCTCTTCAGGTATTACCTACTAGTGTTGGATTTGCTTGCCTGTATAATTGAGTTAACCGCATTATCGACTGCAATTACCTAGCGACAACACCGGGTAAAGTAGCACCATTTTTCATACCCCTGGTCGTAACCCTGGTGTGGAGAAAAGGGCGCAAAAAAATCTGTCGTCAGGGAGAGGGCCCCGCAACGAAGAGCGATAAAAAGAGTGGCGGGGTCCGAGAAATTCAGGCGCGTAATAACCCTGTGGCACAAAAAGCATATGCGCTTGCTCTCTCCAATGTATTACTTTTTACACTCATCTAAGGCTAGCATAAAAGCGTCGTGTAAAACGCTCGGTGCAAGTAAAAGTATGCCTGGTTTGTTTTATCAACACGCGTATCGAATGATGCGAGTCGCGGTCTCTGTCGACTTAAGTGCAGAGAGGCGAAGATTTCTGTGGACACGTCATCGCTAAGGATGCTGTCAAGGCAGGCAAGAGGGCAAATAAGAGTAGGTTGTAAAGGTTAGACGAGTCATCACGTTGTCGAGGCGGACAAGAGAGGTAAAAAGAGAGAGAGAGAGAGAGAGAAAGTAAGAGAGGAACATTAGGACGGGATGTATGTGGTTGGGAACGGCACGGGCGTAACTCTCATCGACTCTAATCCTCCCGTACTGCTCGAGACGTCCGCTCTCTTATGAACGTAGGTATTTCTCTTATCTTGGACACGGTCTTTTTATGCCTGTAATGCAAGTCGCTGGCTATACGCGCGCTCAACAATGTGCATGTTCCGTCTCGCCGATACGCGTATTCTATGATGCTGGCTTTGTCGACGCAAGTGCTAAAAGTCTGGGAAAAAGGTTTTTACAGACAAGTCATCGCGGAGGATGTTGTCGAGGCGGGCAAAAGGGAGAAAGAGAGAGAAAGAGAGAGAAAAATAGAGAGAGAGAATATAAGGACATAAAGTATGTGGTTAGGACAAGTGTAGCGCAACTCTCATTGACTTGTATCCCCCGTACTGCTCGAGACTCTCCCAGGACGAATTGTGATCCGTTCTTTTAGCGGCGTAGGTATTTCTCTGATCTTCGACGCGGTCCTTATATGCCTGCTTACTCAAACGTATTTTTATTCTTTTTTATAATTAGGAAACCATACTTTGTAATCGTAAGGAAAGTTTTTTGGGTTGCTTGAATAAGAACAAATATTAAATATTAATACATATATGTATAATAGCTTGAAAAAAATATATAATGATTCATGGCCTATACAGTGGCCAATTATTCACTTTTTAAAATTATTTTCTCTCCATTTATCTTCGGATGAAAGCGAATATTTTCGGAGTGATAATTTTTACTGATTTTTGGTTAAGCTGCCTCGACACGCTTCTCTAAAAGTCGTTTCTGACAATCATTATCCTCCTTGGTCTTGCACTCCTTAAATTCCTTGCTTTACTAGAGTATGGACCAATGTTGATGGTTCAATGCTTATTAGATGATTAAAGCCTAACATTACTCATCATTTTTGTTCAATAAGAAAGTAAAATAAAAAAGAATACTTCTATTGCAAGGTATACTTTATTATCCATCTCGTTTATTGAAAAAGTTCATAATAGCGTTTATATATCTAGTCTCATCATCATTTTAAAATTCACTGCTATAATTCACAGATTTACTGCCAGCATTAGCAATGACGGATCCTTTAATTCCATCAAAGAAGGAGACCCTTTCATTACTTGTCTTCCTCTTGTACCTTTCTGGTACCTTAAAAGACATTCAGAGTCTTGTTCAGAATCTAGTTTGGTTATCTTTACTAAATGCGCAAAATAAAACTTACCAAGTATACCTTTTTGCACGGCAAGCATTAATGCCATTATAAAATATGCAGTTTTTAGAAAGTAAAACGATGGTGCCATGTAGTATTTAACGTTAATCATAGTATGTACGATAATAGATTCCAAATAAGTAGCCTTACTATGTCCGTAAACGTAAATTCAATATGCATTATTTGCTACGGCACACAAGTGTTGTTGTAATCGTATAACAGAACAATCACCATCGAAACAGCGAAGCCAATGCTCTCGCGTCGACAACTGATAATTTTTCCGACAAAAATCGTCAGGTAAGATAAAAAAATTGCATAGAAGACGCACAATCCAATGATTAATCACAGAGCTCATAATAAACACTACCACCATATATTTCATTAAAAATAGTAGCAGTGCGTTAAGAGTACCGTGGATCTCTATCACATAATGATCCTCAAACCACTCCATTTTCACAACTCAAGCTTGCTGTACTGGCACGTATCTGTAACGTTTGAAATCAAGTAATGAACTAAGCTGTGCTCTGCGTTAACATTTATCCATGTACGTTCAATTTGTTCATGCTCACCTTACCACCTCCGAACAGCTGTAAGCATTAGGATTTGTTTGCTGAAGTCTCTAAGACAAAAAATCCAAATCTTTCTCTTGAAAAATTTTGAGTAGAGTAGTAAATAATTCTATATGTATAAATCGCGTGACAATTTTAGTCGCACCAATTTACACAGTTAGGACTGAAAAAGTATATAATAAAGTGATGGTTGTATGTACGGTCAGATGCCATTAAGACATCGCACAGATCACATAGATGTAAAAATAAGTTTGCAGTACGATAAGAGCTTTAAGGGCAGAAATCGCCTTGTTCATAACTATATCGTTTATCATAAGGATCATTCTATGAATGGAAAAATATTTTGGAAATCTATGTACAACAAAACCAGAAAATGTCCAAGTCGTACAGTATCTGATGATGATAAACCACACTGTACACAATTATGTCCGCGATTCATTAAATATAGGTATAAACGAAAAAGAACAGGTACTAAGTGAGTAAAATTGGATTTAAAACGAGATTATGTCCAACATATATTATGTAATTGCACATTTTTGTTATTGCTATAATATTTTACATAGTTTATCTATAATTTTTCATGATTTTTACACATTTAAGAACTAAAAATATTTATGAATGTAAAAGATAAAGTCTCTTAGGTGCAGACTTGTTGGCGTCTTCTCGTACTCTCTTTGACTGCTTTCTCCATAACGAGTATAGCCCCCCCCCCCCTTTCCGCCGCCGTAAAGTATCGGTTTGACCAGGCATCAGACAGCGTTTATTGTCGTGAGAGCTGAAAACGATCATTCGCGCCAGTTCGGTACACAGTTTATGCAGTCATGAGCGTATATTGTGTTGCTCACATACAACTGTAATATCTTTATGATCATCAACATAGTCTTCAAAGCTAATAGTAGCTTCAAAGGTGGATGTTTTTGTATATTTTGCTTTCTTTATAGGCTTCTCATCTTTTATTCTGATAGAGTACATTTTTCTGTGCGATCTCACAAATTTGAAAATGATGCGACCGTTGCACTCGTAGTTTATCAGTCCATCTACCTCCTTATTCTTTAATTCCATGCTGAACAGATTGTCTACAGGTTCGTCTGTCGTGTCAATCTTATGGCTGTTCCTCTTCATCATCTTGCACACATCTTTAGCATGTATCTCGTAAAAAATTCTGTCAGTGTCTGCGTGCATAGAAGCGTTGATTCATCTTCTACACATTTTCTCGTGTGCTCGTAATAAAAAAAGTACACTAGTGACCTGGATAGGTCTAGAATGCATACCCCTATGTATATAGGCTCACTTAAAGTAATTTCCGTTAGTAACAGCTGTGCAGCCTCTAGAATTTAATCGAAGATGTAACATCTATGGAAGTTTGGTTTAGCATAATTCGAAACAATTGAATGCTGTTCTATGTTTATGCAAAACAACTGCTCGATATGATTACCTAAGGGATTCTTGAGATTAACATACGTACATTGACATCTTATCGTATTTGATCGTATTTTTGATCGTATTTAATTGTATCTTATCGTATTTGGTCGTATTTTTATTTTATTTTGATGCTATTTTGATCGTATTTGATCGTATTGTTGATAGATTTCATCGTGTTTGATCGTATTGTAATCGTATTTTGATCGCATTTTGATCGTCTTTTTGTCGTATTTTGATCGTACTTGATCGCATTTTGATTGATGTCAATGTATTTAATCATATAATTCTTATATGAAATTGTGTTTGATTGTATTTGTAATGCTATTTGATCGTATTGCATCATATTGTGATCGCATCTTGTGACGTTTTTAGTCCTTTTATACAATAAATCATTTAAATTAATACATGTACCCAGCATCTTTAAATTCTTGAATAGTGTAGCTTATCTCATTTTAGCACCTTATATCATCCTCTGGCTCGTTACTGGAGTGTACAGATGATACCTTAGCCTTCCAAAACATGTATTTCGGTGAAAAGTCATGCTTAACCATTAAGAATTTTTTTGTTTCCATATCCAAGGATTGATAAGCATTGTGCTTTTTGCTGGTCAAGAATGTTATAATTATCTAGAATTGGCCATAATAGATCAACTGATTAGTTACTGATATTATTACGTCCCTCAATGCCATGTTTTTGTGATGGCATATGAGGAATTGACGAATAGTAATAAATATGACATGTCTTATTTAATAATGCATTAGTGATATTTCTACTCTGCTGGTCATCTGATTCTTTGTTTTAACTTTTTGTTTCACATACTTTCTTAATTGCATTAAATGTACCATATCAGTATAGTCTCGTTTTGATTATAATTTTACTCCCTTTATAACTGTTTGTATTTCATTTGTATCTATATTTATTGAATCGTGGACATAATTATGTACAGTAAGGCTGACAAGTTTATTATCTTTAGACACTATACGACTCAGATCTTTTATGATTTTGTTGTACATTCATAGTATAATCCTTATGATAAACGCTATTGTTGTGAATAATGCGATTTTTGCCCTTAGAGCTCTAATCACTGCAAACTCATTTTTGCATCGATGTGATCTGTGCAATGTCTTAATAGCAACTGACTGTACATACAACATCACTCTATTCTATACTTTTTTTGGTCCTGACAGTGTAAATTGGTGCGACTCAAATTGTCACGTGATTTATATACATAGAATTATTTACTACTCTCCTCACAATTTTTCAAGAGAAGGCGTCGGATTTTTATCTTAAAGACTTAATCAAACAAATATTAATGCTTAGAGCTGTTTGGAGGTAGTAAGGTGAGTATGAACATGTTTAACGTGTGTGTATGAATGTCAACGCAGAGCGCAGCTCAGTTTATTACTTGGTACCGAACTTTACAAATACGCGCTAGTACAGCAAGCTTAAGTTGTTAAAATGGATTTATTCAAGGATGATCGTGTGATAGAGATCTAAGATTTTCTCGACGCATCGCGACTGTCTTTAATGAAATATGTGGCGGTACTGTCTCTTATAAGCCCTGTGATTAATCACTGGACTGTGCGTATTTCCCGCAATTTTCTTATCTCACCTGACGATGCTCGTGATCGGTAGTCGACGCGAGAGCATAGGCTTCGCTGGTTCGAAGGTCATTGTTCTATTATACGATTAAAAAAACACTTGTCGGCCGTAGCAAAAAATGCTTATCGAATTTACGTTAACAGACATGATAAGGCCACTTATTTGGAATCTATTATCGCACGTAGAGTGATTAACGTTCAAGACTACATAGCACCATCGATTTACACTTTTAACACTGCATATTGCATAAAGACATTAATGTTTGGCGCTCTTGAGGTGCAAAAAGATGTACTTGGTGATTTTTGTTTTGCGCACTTGGTGAAGATAACCAAACTAGATACTGGCTTTGCTTCTTGTTTTAAAATTCCATTGAACTAGACTCTGAAAGTCTTTGAAGGCACTAAAAAGGTATAATAGGGAGAAAATTATTAAGAGACCCTCCTCCTTTAATGGAATCGATGGAAGTGTTATTGCTAATGCTGGTAGGAAATTTGTAAATTATGGTGGTGAATTTGAGAATGATGATTAGACTAGATATATAAACGCTATAATGAACTTTTCCAATTAACGAGATGGAAAATAAAGTATATCTTGCAATAGCAGTATTCTGTTTTATTTTAGTTTCTTATTCAACAAGAATGAAGAGTGTTATTAGGTTTAAATTATCAAATGAGAATTAAACAATCAACATGGATCCATACTCTAGTACATCAAGTATTTAAGGAGCAGCAAGACCAACGAGGATGAAGATTGTCAGAAACCACTTTAAGAGAAGCGTGTTGAGGCATCTTGACGAAAAATCAGTGGAAATTATTACTCCAAAATATTCGCTCTTATCTGAAGGAAGATGGATATTAATTAAAGATAATGAAGTAAATATCTGGCCACAGTATAGGCCATGAATCTTGTATTTTTTTTAAGGTATTACACATTCATGTATCAATTTTAAGTTTTTGTTATTATTCATGCGACCCAAAACTCTTTTTTGATAATCACAAACTACGGTTACATAATTATAAAACAAGAAGAAAATCCGTTTGAGTAAGCAGGCATAGATGGGCCACGACAAAGAACAGAGAAATATCTACGCTGCTAAGAGAGCAGATCTTATTTCGTTCAGGAAGAGTCTCGAGCAGTACAGGGCATTAAAGTCGAAGAGATTTTCGCTACACTTTTCCCAACCACATACAACCTGTCTCAGTATTCTCTAACTCTCTCTCCTCCTCTTGCCTGCCTCGACAACATCCTTCGCGATGACTCGTCTGTAAAAACCATTGGCATGGACTCCTAGCACTTGCGTCGTCAGGGCCAGCTTTATTCAATTAGCGTATTGGTAAGACGGACCAGGCATAGTATTGTGAGCGCACGTATAGCCAGCGCTACGCATTACTCAAAACGGAATCATTATTGTTATCATTATCCTCATCGTCAACATCATTCTCATTATTATCCTTGTTACGATCATTTTTAATATGCTGATGCTAATTTTTTCACTGTTACCACTACAACTACTATTTCTGCTACAACTACTTTTACTACCATTACTACACAAACTGATACAAATACTCCTACAAATATTACTTCTTCTTCTACTACTACTACTACTAATACTACTACGACTACTACTAATACTACTACTACTACTACTACTACTACTACTACTACTACTACTTCGGCGTTCATCAGCCGATCTCTCGGATGACGCGGAGGTGAGCAAGAGCGAAGGCATGGTTGTCTCGCCCCCGCTCTCGCCGGAGTGGCGATGCATTCTGGAGCTTAAGAATTCCATCGATAAAATGGCCGCCTGTCTCCGGAATGCAAGGAAGGCGAATCAGCCTACCGACATCAAGGAGGGAGTGGAGGCTGCCAGTAAGGCGATGGGTGAGCTCCTTAGAATCAGAAGCTACCCACCTGCTGATAA
>JAPYYV010008372.1:4278-17788 GCA_030522625.1 Copidosoma aretas | reverse complement strand
AAAACGAACGTGTCAGAATTCGTGTCATGTGAAAAAAAGGTTTTCCTCTATTCTGCGATGAAATTTTATTTTGCAGTAACATAAGATTCAAGCAATCTGATACGTTGTCTCCCTTTGATGGCAGAAACATTTAATAAACTAAGTTATCGTGATTAACAGATGTTAAGGATATTATTTTTTTTCTTATCACAGACTGCACTTTTCTCTCAAAACCACGAATCATTATCTCCATTGTACTGTGAGGGGGTAAAAAATAATTGGAATTCATTAGAGATCGCGATTCATTAGAGATCGCGATGTTTAATGTAATAATGATTTTCACAACTGACGAGCGTTCCGAAAATGACAACAATGATTATAGGTTATGAACGCGTAGTATGCATATATATGTAAGGGAAAGAGAGGCCGAGAGAGCAGACAGAGGGAGTTGTAATTTTTTTCCTCACGGCTGACTAGATAGGGAAGGAACACCGAGTTTTGCCACAGGTACATAGGGACGAAACTCGAATTTTCGACCAAGGTAGGGAGAAAAATTATTTGTGAAGGATGGAAATACCGATTGAAAAAATGTCTGGTGGGAGGTTACTGAGATAAAAAACGATCATGCTTCAAAATCTCTGTTATTGAAGTTATAACTACAGTTCGTAAAAAATGTATAAAATATTACCAGAGCAACACCATGTGGATGTTGCAGGCACTTAAACGTATTTAAGTATACTTCATAATTAATTTTTGTTTTCACTCCTGACTTTGATAATAAAATCTCAAGCCTTCGATCAAACGATGTTTTCCATGTGCTGTAGATGCCAGCTATGTCGTAAGTACTGCGATCCTCATCAGTCAAACAGCGTAAGCTGACTGCTTCGTGATCTGAAAGTATTTTTTTAAAGTTTTGACTTAGAAACATGTCAGGAATTTATACGGGGAAAAGTAGTGAGCTTGGACATTGTATGTTTATCATCAAATCAGGATTTGTACGATATAGAAAGTTTAAAGTGAAACAAATAATCACTCAAATAAATTGTTACTCTAATGACTTTAGTATAGCAAAAAATAGATAAAAATAATAGACTGTTCCCAGTAATATCGGAGACGGTGGAAGACAAATAATTTTTATGTCCGGTTTTTCTTTGTAGTATACCAGCGTCTCTGAGTAATTCCCTTTTATGCTTGTATAAATCATACAAACATCCACTTGCACGAACTTGATTGCCTAATTTGTCTTATCGGTGTGGTGTGAACCAGTATTTTGGAGTAATAGTAAGGAAAACTTCAACTATTTGTTTGACCGTTTCTTCAAAAACTCCTTTTTTTATTCTGAAATAACAAAA
The DNA here is from genome assembly GCA_030522625.1 of Copidosoma aretas. Lineage (NCBI taxonomy): Eukaryota > Metazoa > Arthropoda > Insecta > Hymenoptera > Encyrtidae > Copidosoma > Copidosoma aretas. Next base: position 16,457 of record JAPYYV010008372.1, on the reverse strand, counting down.
AAAACTCATTTACACAGGCATGACTCATATCACACAAGTATTTACGTCATTTATAGAATATGTTTTAATGCATTGTTTCACCAAAAGTCTCTAAAAAGATGGGTCAGGCGATCTAATTATTTGCATATTTTAATCCATATTTCTTTAAAGTAAATCGTTCAAAAATATTTGATCCAGACTTTTCTTATTTTTTATTGTACATAAACAAAAATAAACAGATATAGAGATCATTTAAGTTTGGGAGTAGAGACAAGTAACGTCATTCCGTAAAAAACTGTGTGTTACAATCATAGACTCTATAGTATGATGTCAGTTCGTTGCTTATGCAACTATATCGTGATTTATCTCCATCAATTAGTTTATATGTAATGTGAAAAAATGAAAATACTCATCTAATTTCTTTTATCATCTCACTTGATGAATGTAACGATTCCACAAATTTTATTTGAAGTTGATCCTATTATCATATTCAATTAATTATTTTTGCATGCAAGTATGGAAGGTCTAAATACTTCTTGATTTTATTAATGAATTTTAAGGAAAAATTAATAATTTAAAGTACAATGGTGATCAAAGTAGAATATATACTTGTAAATTATGGGACATTATTGAATCTTAACAGATAATGAAAACGTGACTTACTAAATTGCAAGTGTCAAAAAATTATGTTCGTTAGTTTATGAAAATTATTTTGTATTTTTAAATATGAAATAAACATCTAGTCATAATTTGACGATTATATAATTTCCATGATGCCACCATAACAAAAAGGAGTTATAGGTATTAATCACAATGGATAAGCCAAAATATATTTTGTATACGATGTTGTCAATAAAAAGTGTTGCAATTTTTTAAACAGTAACTACACATCTTCTTCACTTGTAGGAGAGGGGGATTATATGCTTGAGAGATCGTGTACGCGACTATGATGACAAAAATGTGTATCTTTTGTTCCCTTACTATTTTTTATCCCCTCATAATATCTGACCACTATATACTTTTAATGCAATTCTTAATGAATTTGCTATTGCTAAGTATAATAAAAATCTCTACCGCAGTAGTTCGTGTCACAGGTACTTTTTCCCTTCGAAACAACTTAGGAAAAAGCACAAAACAGTATCAAAATCACAAAAAACTTATAACTTTGTTATTATGAATGAACTTGAATGTAGCCGTCAAATCATAGCCGTTAAATCGTCAAATACCGAATTTGACTTTGTGTACCCTTAAAATTCGACTTTGTATTCTCTCGATTCAACACACTTTGGGTTACAAAGTCTAAATTTAACGGTACATAATGTCAAATTTGTTGTAAGATGGTTTGGCGGTTAGGATTAGGCGGTTTAATTTAGGTTCCTTTATTTAATTTTACCACAATTACCATGGATTTTCATTAAGTAAACACCAAATTAATTGAATCTTAGAAAAAAGCAGATTATGTTTATTGGGATTTGAATCCATCATAAATACACAAAAATGTAATGTGAAAATAAGTATGCGAAGTAATTGATAAATATTGTAATAAGTTTCTTGAGCTACTTATAATATTAAAGTAGTAACAAACCATGTAACTGTTTTAATATCATGCAGTACATCAATTACCAGTGATGTGAATTTTACTTTTTGTATTGTCTAGTCCTATATAAATATTTCAAAATAATATTGATACAAAATAAACATTTTTTAAAACTTACTCATATTCAACTCTTCACTCAATAATTTTTTAATAACTATGTTTTTTAAAACTCTTTCTTGAAGTTTTTTTTTATGTTTGTAAACTCCCAGAACAATTCTACCATCCAAATCGTTTTCTAATATGTAATAAATTGAATTTTTTGTAAACTCAAAGTCATCTGAAAATACAATTAATTTTGAAATTGATTTTAATTTTTTTTCAATTTTTTTGGAATGTGAACCGTAAATATTTAATGTTTCAGAAACAATGTAAGAATACAACTAGAAAATACAAAAAATAATTTAAAATTTTTTCAATGTACATTGTAATGAGAAAATATTTTTTGAAATAATTGAATTGTACATCTTCGACACTAAAAATATACAGTGCATCGTTTTCGAGTAAACTCAATTGTAAAATTTTGTTAAGATTCATTACTATTTTGAAATACTAAACGCAAATCAGTTACTTCCAATAAAATTAATAAAACTGTGCGACTTGAGTTCTGTATATTTTGTAATATTATGAAAATTTTTTTGAACTAGTACGGCGTTAAGTAAGAAAGTCATCTTGAGGCAATAAGTATAAAAAGAATGTTACAATAATAATGATAATGATGACGCAAGTACGTAATCACCTGCAAGGGAACTATGTCTACTTTCAATGCATTTTGTCATATTTTTGATAGATCTTCATCCTCGTTATCAGACTCTTCCATTTGGGAAATAACATGATCATGATTAATAATGCACTCATCATTAGATTGAAGATCACCATTGTTGTGAGTATTGGAAGTTTTATTAGTACAATCATCAGTACTTTCGTACACTACACTATCAGACATCTCCATGACTTCGATTACTGTACCAGTCGTATCAAATTGTACATCGGTACTGTATATAAGGTTTCTTACATCTTTCATACTAATACTTCCTGCTTCATAATCTTTATACTTTTTAGTAGGTGGCATAAGCCAGTAATCAGTGTTTTCTACAATTTTCGATTTTTCATATTCAATTTTTCTCTATTATAATCCAACGAAAACTGCATTATGGATGTGAAATCTTCATTGAAGAATTTCACCAATGTTTCATTTTGTAAACTATAAAATTCATCATCTTTTATTGTTTCTAAATACAAAAGAAAGGTTAAATAAATTAAATTATTGAATAAAACAATGGTCAAATAAAGTGACATTTTTTTTATTTAACATATAAAGTACCCCTGTTGAGTGGTTGGGCCAAAAAAAGTGCTTTAAGATCAACTTTCAATTTTTCTATAAAAAGTTTTCATGGATGCATTTTTGCCACACTTACAATCTCAACTTCTGTGATAGGTAGAGAGCGAGGATACTACATAAGTTCATATTTTTATGAAACAAGACTGTATACTGAATTTTATATCTCTATCTTTTAGAAAAGCTGTGATTTATAACATAGCTGATATTCACCGGTAAAGCCTATTTTTGAAGGATAGTCGATAAGAATAATTAAAAATTGAAAAAAACTTATTGTACATAAATCTGATAACTTCTTTCATATGTGCATTTGACTTTGGAAGGTGAACACAAGAAGCCAATACAATAATATTTATCTAGATGCTATCTGTTAAATTTTTACAGTGTACTGGTTGGGGAAGCTCCTCGACAACAAAAATCACTTATCTGCGTTTCTCAATAACCGTTTGTTATCAAAGCAAGAGTTGTATCACACCATGTATTAAATTTACAGTTAAATGTTGACAGAGGTTTTATAAGTGAATACTTGAAAATTAGCAGTACAATGTGTTTTTATCTCGAATATTTTTTAAAAGACTAACCACTTTTATCTTAAATACAGACTTTTTTCATTTTAACTTACTGCAAGTTTTTAATCTTAGAAGGCCTAATAAAGCAACGTCATATCGACGCCCCAGACAAAAAAAAGCGTAACCGAGGCTAGATGTAAACACAGCAGTGACACAAAGTTTAGTACTTAGCGTGACAACTGAGGTTAGGTTGCAAAAAAAAGTGTAATTACATTTAAATTTTCTCTGCAGATCATCAGAATACTTGTATTTCTTGAAAAAACTTTCCATCGTCAAATCGCTTTTCCAAAACTCTTGGTCATTCGTACGGAAACCATGCTTTGTTGATTCGATTCTCAAAGTATCCCAAGTTGCGACGTTACGACGAAAGAAGCTGATGCCACGCGTATAATATGCGGATAGAATTCCCGGCTCACAGCATAGCACATAATGCACGCACTTGCACCACTAATCGGGGCAGCTGTGCTCCCGTTGAATGTTAGGTACAGTTGACTCGCATAGTTGGCGCTACTCCTACTCCGTTCGGTGCTCCTACAGCCTCGAACCCGTGCACCTACTGCACGGGAGATCGAGGCAGTAACTACACGGGTATTCGGTGCTGTCTATACACGTATGGGGGCAGCAGCAGCCCCGATCTTTTCTCAGTGTGTTAATTAAATGAATAAACTAAATCCCAAGGGACTATATCCAAGTTACCCAGTATGCTCGCTTAGCTTTACTTTAGTTTGATAATTAAATAAACTATATCCCAAGAAATTCAGCCCTGTTAACCCAACAGGCTCACTTGGCTTTATTTTTGTTATTTAAATAAATAACCTAAATCTCAAGCCATTAATCCCTGGTTACCCGATTATCTTATCTTTTAATTGCAATTAATCCCCAGTGACCCAATAATAGGATCGCTTGACTATACTTTTTTTTGAAACTTAAATAAACTAAATACCAAACAATCAATGCCTAGAGACCTAATCAGCTAACTTGACATAAAAAATATTATTCATTGACAAGCATCTAATCACCAGGTACCCAGACGGCATGATTAAGTATTTAATCGGTCATGTATTAACTGATAAGAGATACATAGCTCCAACATTCTTGATGTCAGGTCATATAGTGGGGCTGACTGCGATTCGGACCATTTCCTGCAGGTAATAACTAAGGTTAGCACGCGTCTAACGGTCGCCGAAAAGCATCACTCAACTAAATCTAAAAAAAAATTTGCACTAGAAAAACTAAAAGACTTTAATAAACTCGTAGAGTACCGAAAATAAATGATTAACTGCATTGATGATCAAGTGGCGGGAACATTAGATCAGGAACTAGAAGTCGATGAAAAGTGGGAAAATTTTAAAAGTGTGATCAAGAAAACGGAAAACAAGATAGTGTGACACAAATTTCCGAAAAAAGACAGGCCGTGGCTCGATGACGAATGTAGAAAGTTAATAGAGGTCCGCGGAAAGTCTAGAATAGTATACCTGAACAGTATGAATGAGCTTGCTATGGAAAACTAAAAAAATGTAGAACAGCAGCAAGCAGGGTGGTACGGGAAAATAAGCGTGAATAAGAGGAATAATAAATTGTAACTATAACGGAAAATTACAAAAAAACAATGCGCGTGAATTGTACTAAGGAATTAATGCAACCCGAAATGGGTATCACAATCGAAATGTTTTTATTAAAGACGAAAATGGTAATATGATCGTGGATGACGGGAAAGCATTATCGAGATGGAAAAACTACTTCAATCAATTACTTGATGCGCACGAAAATAACGAGAAAAGAGAGCCTCAAGATATTCTTACGGCAGAAATAGAGGGGAATAAACTGACACTTAGAGAAGTAGAGCAAGCGATCCGTAAACTTAAACACAACAAAGTGGCGAGGATAGACAGCATACTTCGGAAGCTGATAAAGGGCGGGGGGAAATGGTTGAATATGGAAGTACACAGTGTAATTAAACAATTTGGTGAGAGGAACAAATGCCCAGGTAATGAACTAAGTCAGTCATAATTCCAATTTTTAAGAGAGGGGACAAGTCCGTTTGTAATAACTACAGGGGTATTTTATTACTTTCGACCTGCTATAACGTTATATCTAATGATCTCTTGGACAGATTAACTCGCTCCGCAAAAGATATCATAGGAGACTATCAACGTAGGTTTAGACGTAACAGAGCCACAAATAACCAAATATTCACAATCAGACAAATAGAAAAACAATAGGAGTTCAACAAGGAATTCGGGCAACAGTTTATAGACTTCAAAAAAGCGTACGACTCAATTATAAAATCAAAAATGTATTGTATTCTGGCCTCTCTTGGGGTTCCAAAGAATTTAGTAGCTCTAATACGCTTTTTTACGCAAGACAGCAGACAGAGGGTTTGCATTAAGAACAATCTTTCCGAACCATTTATCATATACGAGGGGTTTAAACAAAGGGATGCGTTATCTCCGTTATTGTTCAATTTGGGTTTAGAATACACGTTTCTACATGTTCAGGAAGATTGAAGTGGAATAACTCTAAACAGGACGACTCAAATACTGGGATACACGGACGTTTTTAGAATGCTGGATGACAACGAAGAAATTATAATACGGAACACGGAAAAATTGATCGAACGAGCAGGAGAGGTTGGATTCGAAAATCTCGAAATAAGCGAAGATAATACTCTGTACGTGATTGACAATAGAGTAAATAATCCGAGTGTAACCACGTTGAGAGTAGGGGGAAAATCGTTCGAGAGAGTTTCCAAGCTTAAGTATCTTGGGGTTAATGATAATTATACCAATGATTTCCGGGACGAGATTAGACCGATATTACGATCAGCAAACGCTTGTGATTGTAGGGCTAGTAAACTAAGGAAATCGCGACTTATTTTTAAAAAAAACCTAAAAAACGTATTTATGGAACGATCATAATTCCGGTCCTACTGTGCGGAAGCAAAACGTGGGCAATCACAAAAAGCGAAGAACAAAAATATGAAATATTTGAGAGAAAAGTACCCAGACTAATGTTTGGAGCCAAAAGGAACAAAGTCAACGGGGAATTGAGGATTTCGCATAATGTGAAGGTCGAGGAGTTATTTGGAGAGCCAATCTTAAGCCAGGTCATGAGAGGACGTAGACTGCCGTATGGGCTGGACACGTCTAAGCCAAAAATTTGTAGCTATAATTAGACCTATAAAAAGTAGCTGTAATTATAGCTATACTCACCTATAATGTATCTATAAACGAGTATATTAATAGCTATTAAATATAGGTGTGTATAACTGTAAATTTTAAGCACATTTTTTAGATAAAAATTATTTTAAATCTGTTAAATCAATTTTTTTGTCCAAAAATGCTCGAGTTGCCCAGTTTTTAAGGGATTATACGGATAATAATGCCTGTGTCAGTTTTTATACTTTCAAACAAAAATGATTCAACACATTTAGAAAAAAAATTTCATCTTAAAACCAGCTCAAAGTTTATAGCTATGAACACTATATTTTATAGCTATTTATACAGTCGTTAATAGCTACATCAGAGGTGATTATAGCTCTAATTACAGCTACTTTTTTTAGGTGTGATTATAGCTATAAATTTTTGATTGAGGTAGCTAGAATGGGAATGCACAGAACCGCGTATAGAATCATGATCGGGAAACCAGAGGAACTAGACCTCTCAGCAGACCAGATCGAAGATGGAAAGATAAAAGTGTTAGAACCCTTAATAGGTCGTGGTTAAATGAAGCCGAAGACACGAAAGAATGTCGGAAAATAGTACACGTGGCACTGAATTTTCGAATTCATAATGCCACTGTATAATAATAATAATAATAATAATAATAATAATAATAAATATTCAAAAGAACTTTTAATCTTATCAGCTTAGTAAGTATCGACTGCTTACAATAAGATTTATTTTATTTATAATAAAAATAACAAATAGTAAATAACAATTGTTGCTAATATTTGGTTTATGCACTACATAAAGAATTAACTAAATACAATATACTCCGGAAGCTAAGTATGATGTATTGTAAGCAACAAAGTGCCAACTTATAAAAGAATGTTATTCCATTATAATTTAGTTTCTAGAATCCGCCTCCACTTGATCATTTTACATAAAAGCAGCGTAATATACTTCAAGTGTGATTGTTTAGTCATATCATGAAACATTACATCTTTAGCAACTGACAAATTTTTTTGCTTTCTCGTAGAGAAAGCTTTGTATTGGTAAAATCTTGAGAGTTCTTTAGAATATATCAGAAATTTTTTTTGTAACGATGACAATTAAAAAACACCGTTATTAGTAAAAGTATGTTTGTGGGTGTGTGTGTGCGTGCACGCGTGTGCGTGTGTGTGTGTGTGTGTGTGTACGAGTGTGTGGGTACGTGTGTAAACGTGCAATTAGTCGTATCTTAGAAACCTTTCAACCAATTACAATCATCGAGGGCTTAAAATGTTTGGTTTTATGTCCATATGCAGGCATTAAAAGGAAAAGTATATCATATACCTTATAAAGATTGTTAAAACGATTTTGGATGAACTAAATATTAAAAATAATGATGATTTACTAATTATTATGAACAGAATAAATCTTATCCTAATCTTTCAATGCTCACTGAGCTGATAAGATTGAAAGTTCCCTAGTAGCATCATCTACTAAAGTTTTCGCAATTCAAATTTCGTAAAGTTTCTATCGTTGATTATATTCCGTAAGACTTACGTATTGTCTCCTTTTGCAGATTTATGTCCGTGTGATGGCAGACGAGTGCGGTATCTTTTTGCGCTGAAATTTCGCAAGTCTTGCGTTTAGTAGAGAGTGGATGCCAAATACCATTTTACCTTACGGTCTTTTGCAGCAGATTTGCGTCGGATTTACGGCAGACAAGTGCGTTTGCTTCATGCGTTAGAATTACGCAACTCTTGCGTTCAGTAGAGTGTCAATACTGAGTTATTAGGTTTTGTAACTTAGGATGTAGTTACTATATTTATTAATTACCTAATTGGGTGGTTCCAATATGATATATATGATAATATATGATAATAACTTCTTCTAGTATACCGGTCGATAAATTTTGTAATATAATATGTTATCAGTAAAATTCTATATATTTTCTCTTTATCGGTGTAAATAATAGAAAAATGATTGCTATAAAACTAAAAGAAAACTACAAGTATATCTCTATAAAAATATTATAAGATCAAATAATAATATTCAACAAAATTGTGTATATAAATATATATATAAATACTAGTAGGGCTTCGCCCCCTGCACGCTCCGCCCTAGCCACCATATTTCAATATTTTTATTCTCATGTCTGGATAATGAATAAAAAAATTTTTTTTTTAATACACGTGAATGCGTAAAACATAGATAATTAAACCGATCTCATAAAAATTTGCTAAAAAATCGAACAAATATAGTCAATATATTAAATGAGTTTACTGATTTATCAAATAATTGTTAATTATTTAATACTGATAATGACTCTAATTGGTATTTAAGGTTAATATTGTTTCATATGTACACGTATACAATATTTACGCAATCATTATCATTACAGAAATAGTTATGAGCCTTTATTTGCTATTTTTGGTCATTTTAGAATCAATTATGGATATAAGTTTATAATAAGATATCATTTTGAAATTCTTTCCCAATATTTGTAAATGTGAATAATTTATTTTATTATTTTTTTATTTGTTATATAAATTTTTATATACTTCTACATTTTCTTTGTTTGTTTGATAACTATTAAAAATTCTTATCCTCTGATACTAGTACAAATACTATTTTAAATTGAGTAACTTCTGTAATTGATTAAAAATATATCAACGTGTAAGAATTTCTTTTTACATTTACATAATATTATAATTTTTAACGCATCACATATTATTGTACTTTTAATGTTTTCTGTTGGCCTTATTTACCTACATAAATATATTATATTTCCACATAAATCATCTTTCTCCTGCATATCTCTCCATTATCTTTTAATTCTATATTTCTGACTGATATCATTATTTGTACAATGGGTTTAGTGCATAATCACTCGATCTGTTGAGAGCTGGTGAGGGAGTGGAATAAATAACTCTGAGATGTTCACGATGTTTAGCATCGTTTCGTTGGTCTTAACGCCAACCTCGTTAGTCTCACTACATTAAAACAAAAATATTATTACATAAAAAGGATGTTCAAAAATCCACACACACTGTTACGCCAATTATTCAAAAGTTGTATAGATATAAAATGTATTAATAAACAAGTGAAACAGTTGAACAAGTAAAATTTATTAAAATTAAAAGAGACTAAACATAACGAATAGATTACAAATAACAACTACTTACGGTCTGTCGTTGTGATGATACAACAATAGACTCACGCAGAATATGACAGCAAAGACAAGAGCTGTGCGATTTTATACAATTGAGAGAAAAACGTATATAATTTAAATGTATTATTGTGTCAACACACACATAAGCGGTTTGTAAATATTGTTGAGGGCTTAAGAGTCATCTTTTTTATTGATAGTATGCATCATTTAATTGATGTGTAGCGTTTCTGATACTAATCTTTCTTGTTTATTGTATTCAACGTCTAGAATTTTGGCGTCTTATTTTTCATATCGGAACTAAAATCGCTGTTGAATAATCTAGATTCGACATTTGAAAAATGTAATAACAAAATCATAACTAAGTGGTGTACTAAGCCTTCTTCTTCCAACAGATTGATCAATTATCATTTAAATCACCCTCCTGCACTCAAGATCAATTCGGTATACAATTTAGTAGATCGGGCTATATCACTTTCACATAAACGATTTCATAGGAAACACATCATCAAAGTGAAGAGCATCTTACAAGACAATGACTACCCACAAACTTTTGACAATACATATATTAAAACCAGATCATGTCAACTGAAGAACAACCACAATAATGATGATTTTAAAATTTGCGATACACATGACCGGATAAAAATTAGTTTACCATACAACTTACTATTTTTTGAACATTGTTCCAACTCTTCAAATAAATTTATTGTACAATCATATCCCAACATTTGCAATAAATTGGACGACATTATAGTTTTAGGTAAAGACAAGATCAACAAAATGGACAAGACAAACATTGTTAACAGTTTGAAATGTAATCGTTGCCCTGTCAAATACGACAGAGAAACTAAAAGAGTCTTTAAAAAAGATTGAATTGACATAAGAACATCAAAAATAAAGAACTAGTGGTCAACACACACATTAGAGAATTCAACCACACTTTTAATTTTCAAGACGCCAAAATTCTAGACATTGAATCCTAAAAACAAAAAAGATTAATGTCAGAAATGCTACACATTAATTCAACGACACATACTATCAATAGAAAAGATGACTCTCAAGCCCTCAACAATATTTACAAACCGCTCATGTGTGTGTTGACACAATATTAATAGGTACGTCCAAATTATATACGTTTTGCTTTCAATTCTTTAAAATCACACACCCATCGTCTTTGCTATGTATATTCTGCTTCAGTCTATTATTGTATCGTCATGACAACAGACCGTAAGTCGATATTTTTTGTATTCTATTCGCTATGTTTAATCTCTTTTAATGTTATTGAATCTTACTTGTTTAACTGTTTCACTTTTTTATTTATACATTTTATATCTATATAACTTTTGAATAATGGGCATAACAGTGTGTGTGGATTTTTGAACATCCTTTTTATGTAATAATATTTTTGTTTTAATGTAGTGAGACTGACGAGGTTGGCGTTAAGACCAACGAAACGATGCTAAACATCGTGAACATCTCAGAGTTATTTATTCCACTCCCTCACCAGGTCTCAACAGATCGAGTGCTTATGCACTAAACCCATTGTACATATTTAATATGGAATGCAGGATGGATAGTTCGACCAACACTAGTGATATTATTATTTTATTAGTGGTTTTTTTTCCTCTTTACACAGCAATGTTATATTTTTTTCTTTTATTGCAGATCCTATAGTCTATCACTTAAAACCTTCTAAACTTTCTTATATCTTTCTTCTTTTGCTTAATTTTTTTCTTTTTTTTTTTTTTTTTTTTTTTTTTTTTGTTTATTTTTTTTCTTTCTGTTTTTCTTTTTTTTTTTCACATTTTACAGATGATAGAGTTGTCAATTACCATGTAGTTTTTTGTATTTTCTGATTGACAAAAGTCTTCCTTTTCTTTGTAAAGTTATCTTTGATTTTGTCAACTTTATTTCCCTTCGTTGCTCATTTTATAAATCCTATCGTTCTCCAATTCTCTACTTTTTTATGCACATCTTTAACTTCCTTGCCTATTTTTTATGGTTTTTATTGATTAAGTCCGTTAGTGCTTTCATTAGGCATAAATAAGGTTACCTGCCACTGTCCATTTTTGTTATGTCCAAAAAGTAAATTTATTTCCTTTTTCTTATGCCTATTTCTAGGTTAACCCTTCCCGCTTCCATTTCTCATATATATTGGCGTATTAGCATCTTAACCTAACATGGTACTTGTAAGTCTGAAACTATTTTTTCCCCTTTTTCTTCCCTTTTTTATTCCTAAATCCATGCCTATCTTGCCCGCCTGCAGCACCCGTATATATCCTTTTGGCTTTGCATCTAAACTTGACTTCATATTTTAAATATGCCTTCTATTCTTTCTACATATTTTCATTTTGTTTCATAGGCAAGTCTCAGCTAC
>JAPYYV010008371.1:0-19694 GCA_030522625.1 Copidosoma aretas | reverse complement strand
CGCCACTAGCGCCCAAGTGAGCAACAACGCAACTACACCACACGAGTTGCACACACTATTTTTCATCACAAGTGCAAGTAATATGCACTATCCCTAGTGCATTCGCACTCGCTTCGCTCGTGCGAAGTTTGATGAGGGTAGTAGTGAGGGTGGTGAGTGGGAGGGGCTAGCGGGGGGAGGTTCTGGGGGGGGGGGCAGCCCCCCCCGACCACCCCCCCCGACCAAAAAAAAAAATAATAAATTGATTAATAAAAAGAAATCAAGATAATTTTAGTAATCATGGATAAAAAAGTGAAGATCGCAGTAAATTTAAAAAAATATTTTTGCAAGTGAAAAAAGAAATACAATTATAACTAAGAATCAACCTCACTTTCATCAATAATTACAGTTACATTATTACAATTGCAAAGATTTAGAACAATATTATCACTATTCGCAATGTTTACGCGAATCTTCTTTCTTGATACTTCATAAGATTTTTCTCTGTTCATGTTTGCTGTTTTAATACATTTCATGAAAACACTGAGGAGCGTGCGTTATTTTTACTAACACACGGAGAACCGTGCGATAGCACTATAACGCACGCTCTGCTGGCGGCGTGCGCAATAAGTCACTATGCACACGCAAAAGCGTTGCGATATAGAGCATATTACGTGCATGCGTGATGAAAAAAATATTGCCTGCCATATTGAATCAACCATTTTGAATTAAACACATTTGACACGAGGATCGTATGCGGTTTATGTACTTATGTAATCGAATTTCTCTTTACACACATTTTTCTGTCTTATGGAACCAGATATAATGACAAAACTGGGTTTCTTAAAATTCAGCGGCCTCTAGCGCTTACACCGTCATGCGTCTCAACTTCCATCATGAGACAAGAATTTTTTGAAAGTGCGTGTGTTGGAAATCGAGCAAGTAATATAGCTTAAAGACACTGACTGATAATCCAATCGTGTGCGCTCATTAACTCCTGCTGTAGCCAATAGCTATGTTTCTTTAGCTACATCGTGTAGCTATCACAGCTCGCTGCTACGGCTCTGTCTGCTCTGTTCTTCCGTTGAAGCCAGTATCAGCTGTGGTACGAAGTCACTGCTCACCTTTATTAAAAAGCAACCTTAACCTTTGCACTGTTACAATAGATTAATTTTAAGCTGGCCTTTCTTTTGTTAATAAGGCCCTAGTAGCTATCCGATCTTAGTGCTTATTAAGTTTTGAAATTAGGTTCACTGTTACCAGTGTTTGTCGAACTATCAATCCTGCTCTCCATATTAAATATGAACAATGGGTTTAGTGCATAAGCACTCGACCTGTTGAGAGCTGGTGAGGGAGTGGAATGAATAACTCCCAGATGTTCACGATGTTGAGTAACGTTTCGTTAGTTTTAACGCCAACCTCGTCAGGCTCAGGTCTGTCGTCGTGACGATACAACAATAGACTGTGCCTTTCATTTTGTTATTTTCTATTACGTTTGAAGCGATTACGTAAATATATCATCCCATTTTACTCTGTAAAGTGTTGTGTAACATGAATTTTCTATTGCCCGTACTAATCCTGTCGTCACTCATCCTCGTCCCATCATGTTCAGCCTCCAGTAATTAACAGAAAAGATACAATTTACTTAACCTAATTTCAAACATTGTCTTTCGAGCCAGATACGTGGGGGAGAAGAGTCAAGGCATAGAGTTTTAGGCCAAGTCGCTGTCGTGTTAGACGGCCATCTTACCGTCTTGTGTTTCCTAACGTGACGAAGCGGACGCGCCAACGCGTCAGCCGTTTGAAAAGGTAAGTCTAGAACTAACAGAAACGGAGAAATTGCAAAATTTTGCGACGCTTCGGATTTGAAGCGCCATGCTCGAAAAGTGCGCTTAGCAGCTCTAGCAAGCAGCCGAGCTACCGCCGCAAGGGAAGTCCCGCTCACTGATAAACTTTTTACACGGTATGGGCAAACGTTGTGTTAATCTTTTTTGTAGCAACAATACAACGAGCCATACGCAGTTGCAAAATGACTTCTCAGAAACTATAGTGCTTCAAACGTAATATGCTTCATTTCGGGTCTTAATGTTGATTAACAAAGTCACATCTATTTTTTGAAAAATAACGTATCTCTTCTCCTATTGGTTATACAGTAGTTTTTTTTTAAATTTGCAGAAAAATTCCTGCAATGCAAAGCAATTAAAATGATTGTACAATTGTAATAAACCTAAGAGATATTGAATATGGAATTAAGCTTAAAATCGTTTTCATTACAAAATCTTAGTTTGATCTAATAAAATCGCTAATTTTATAATAAAATATTAAAATTTACGATTATCTCAGCATGTAAAATTAAGCATGGTATTAACGATCGCTCAAAAAATGATGAGAACAAATTGAAATTTTTAAGTTTTTTTAGTTGCAAATTCCATTGTTTGTGAACCATCCGGCGGATCAGGTTGAGTTTTTGACTGCTACTTGTACATAACGTGAACTATATTTTGATAGATTTTTAGCATCTTAATTGTATTCCAAAAATATTTAGTTAAACAGAATAAAAATGCCGATTTTCGTGGTTTTTTGCCATTGGCGACCGGACTAATAGTCGTAAATGAATTTTGTTTTTAAATTGTAGATAACTTAGTGGGCTACGATTTCTAAAAAATAGAATTTTACCCTACGGCCCTTAGTTTTTCTTATGTTCAATAAAAACTAAAAAAATATCTTATTTTACGCACTAAATTATTAATAGAAAAGTAAACAGCTTGAATCATTTAATTAATTGAATCGGTAACTGTGGGAAAACACTGTCCAGAAAATTGATACTATACCTAATAAGTTGTATTAAACTATAGTCTTGGACTTTTTTGTTATATTTTGTATTTGAATAGGAACAATTATAATAGTTTTTATCAGATTCTAATAAAGATTTATGGTTTTGACATTTCCTCAGAAACACAGAATAACGGAATATCCTACACTATTTGTATCTATGGATTTGTACAGATATATTGACATAATACATACGCACCTATTTATGTATGTTTGTTATAAGATAATTTTTAAATGTTATCATTATATTTGTGCTATTAATATACTTATTTAGATACTAAATATCACAAAAAAGTTTAAAACTACAGTTTTATACAACTTTTTAGGAAGATTAACAATTATGTAACGTGGGATTAAGTGGCAAGAGGTGCTTCGCGAAATCAATCTCCACTCGTTATTACTATTATACTTTATTAACCAATTCTCGTAAAGGCAGAGTCGCGCATGTGCTCCTATCGTTAGACCCGACGTCTACTCCCCGAATTCGCCCGATACTGACTGACCCCCTAATCGTGGCTCGCTGGGCCCTATATACCCTTGCTCTCCCCTGCTCGAGCTCTTCGCTTGAATAGCTGCGTTATCAGCCGGGTGAGTCAGTACGATGTGCCTCGCGTATCGTATCGTACGCAACAATTATCTGGACATTTAATAATTTTCCCACAGTTACCAATTGAATTATTCAGAAAAAATTCATGCTATTTGCTTTTCGAAGTGTGGAAGTTCGTTGAGTACTTGAAAAGGTAAGCTATAGTATATTATACACATAAACAATATTTTTAAATTGAGAAAGGCACTTCAGTGGACATCTGAAAGGATTCAGCTCAGAAAATAGTGTCATAAGGGCATTATATAAAACTCTTGTATGTACGTATGAAGACAAAAGTTTTAGTAAAGACTGACATGGATACATCTACAAATAAGATTTTAGAGATCATGTCTATATAAAGACATGATAAAAATCTTATCCATACAAATGTAAATGAAAAAAGATTTACTTTCAAGGTTTCCCATATGATATGTACACATTTCAACATACATAGTTTGGAATAAAAAGTCTGCACAAAATTTATTTGTTTTTGCAGATATACAAGAGTAGCTATAATAAGACAAACATTATACCTAAATTCAAAATCCCTATTTATTATTGCTTTGCTTCGTTATTGCTTAACTCTACATTATCGACAGGCAACTTTAGAAATCTAGGGAATTCGAGTCTACAATCCCCTCAATGGTAAAGATAATCGTGCCTTTTTACATACAAATCCAATTTTTAAATCAGAGGTCAAATCTTTTAAATTATTTCATTTGTTAGTACCGACAAAAAATTTTTGATACTGAGTAACAATTTTTTTTTTGTGATATATGATGTCCAATATTTGATATGTATAATCGATCAAATAGCAAAAAAATAATCATTAAGTTATAGATACATATAATTATTTAATTTTTTCTGAAGATATTCCCGGGGGATCAGGAGAAATCTTTTTGTATAAAAATAAGATGATTATTCTATTTTTAAAGGCTACAAATTTTTGTCAACGCGATGGGCTGGAATTGCAACTGCACGGCTTCCAAAATAAATTCCGAGTCATGAAATTTTTCGCTTTTTATTAGATTTAAATGATGTATAAAATCGATTTTTGTAATTCGTTTCTAGTATAAAAAAATACAATTCTATTCAAATTTTATATAAAAAAATACCTAAAAAATTATCATTATTGAAATAATAGTAATTTTCTAGATGCTATCCAAGATATCAATAATTCATTTACGTTTGTAGTATCTAACCATTCCGTTTGTTATCACTAACTGTCGTAGGTTGTTAGGGGCTTGATGTACGATTATTTTTGCTTATCATATGACTTAAAACGGCATACGGAGTGCAACAATGTAATTCAATTTATTTGATTTCCTGCTCAATTAATTAAATAGTTTTAATTAATTTTCATCATTCTTTAACTTATGTGGAGTCTTCAACGAATTAACAATACTCCTAGATTTTTCATTCTTATAGAATTAATATATAGATGCTAAGAGATTACTGTTTCCATCTACATCTTATTTCCTTATATGTTCGTTAATTTCATTATAATTTAAATAAAAGTTTTATTTAGAAATGTTAATGTAACCAAATTATAAATGTTAGTTGATTATGGACGTGTTGATGAAAGGATAAGGTGAAGCTGAGAGGTACGAGAGAGGGGGAATGAGGAGGAGCCAGGTGGTGCTGAGGGGTATTTGAGGTGAAGCAGTAGGGAGTTGGTAAGAGTAGGGGCGGCCAATACAAATTTTATTAGCCTAATAATCACACTAATTCGAAAGAAGAACTCTTATTTAAGGAAGATCCAAGGGGGGTGATCTAAGGTGGAACTAAGAGGAAGCGGGGGAGGGCTAAGACTGGTTTTGTTTATTCAACTATATAATATAGGAAGATATACGAACCGATAAGGTGGCGTAGCGTCAGAGTTGCAGTTTCGCCGATCTCCGGAATCAAGTTGTGTACCGGCATGGGTTGGACTTGATTCGATTCTTGCCGTTTAGATCGAGGTTTGCTTCCGCTACTTTTTTCCCCGGGTTCGGCTGACTGTTTCTCTTATATAACGGACAACGTGAGCAGGAGGTGTGCAGGAGTCTAGTCCTGGAGCATATGCTCTACACGTGGACATAGACACCCAGTCCGAAATTGCGCAATACACCGGGTCGTTCCTGGTAGGGTTTTACCTAAGTGTCTTTTTCCACCCCAGAGGACTTTTCCTGGGCACATGCGAAACGGTCGCTAATACCCCGTACCTCCTTCCATCCTTCTTCCCTTCCTTGTTACAAGTACTTAGTGTCCTGAGAAGTGCCTTTAGAAAAAAAATAAGACTTACAGCACTATAAGAGACATGTGTGTGTATATATATATATATATATACATATCTACCTATATTATATAGTTAATGGTGTGGATCATTCCATACATCCCCCCACAGACCCCCCACAGCCCTCCCGCAGACGCCAAAATATGGCAAAATTCTTTCGTTTTTTTTCTTAATTCGAAATTCATAATATTGTCCTACACCCCCCCACAGCCCCCCCTCCCCACAGCCCCCCCCCCGGCCCTTTCACAGCCCCCCCCCACACAATATTTTGTTGACTTCCCACAGACCCCTCACAGACTCCCCCACGAAATATTTTCTTGACCCCCGCAGGCTATTCTCAGATCCCTATGATCCACTTTACTGTCTAACATAGTGATCATTAACTTTCTCACTCTTAAATATGTACCTATTTCAGTAGTGTAAAAAACTATTTTTATCTATTTTTGCACACCATTTAATATGATAATAAATATGTATTAATATGTACCATTCTTATTTTCTTCCTACCCCCCAAATAAAAAACACAAATTTCTATTTCCAATAATTTGATTTAATAATAATTCAAAATATAATACTGCTCATCTGTTTTTCCACACTGTTCAAGAGGCAAATAGATGGACTTTATACTTAATAATGATATAGAAAATAAATTGTAATCGTTGTAAAGCATAATTTTAACAATAATTTTCTCTTTGTTAAAATTATTTTTATAAGTATAAAGTTCTCGGTGCATTAAACTTTTTTCATGTTAATATTTTTAAAAAACAATATAAAATTTATTTTTAACAGATGTACTTATATGACATGATACAATAACATATGGAAATATTAGCCTTACATTATTATTAAATAATATTAACCGTGTAAGTATCGCCCAATTTATATAAGTTATGAAAATAACCTATTAAATTAGGCTATATCATAACTACGAAGAGACAGAACTCCCCACTCCTAAGTTTAGGTTAGGAGAATAAATAATTAAATTTATATACCTAATTTTATATTAAATAAGTGTATGAATAAAATATTATATAATCCTAATTTAAACAACCCGTCTGCCTCTCACCTATTCTTTTGTCGTACACTTGTTACAAAAAAATTATTTAGCTGCACTAATTTCGTACATCAATAATAAGGACTAAATTTCGATCTAAAATGAATAATATTAATGACAATAAATTCACGAAAATGTTAAAAAGTAAGAGACACAATAATTTATAACTAATTTTGATTAAGAAATTAGAAATCTATCATTCTGGAATACTCAATATCTAATTTTTTCAACAAAAAAGTATCGACATAAAATAAATATACACCATGTCATGTATTATTATTAAATGATGAAGTAACAATTATTAATGTATCTCAGTAAATTTTGTCAATTTATCTATAAGAAGTATAATGTAATGTCAATTTATAATCTAAAAATCTCTTTCCAAACAATATTTTCTATTACTTTCTTTTTTTCTCTTTCTATTCGAATGAATAAATTATTTTTATTTTTGCACCTTAATGAAGCAACGTATAACTGACCATAAGAGAATAAAGATTTTCTTAAATATAAGCCTACACTATCGAAACTTAGACCTTGAGATTTATTTATAGTCATAGAAAATGCAACAATAATTGGGAACTGTTAACGATGTAAAATAAATGGTAATGTCTAATTATTTCCTCTATTTAAAGTTATTCGTGAAATGAAAGCGTTACTTCCAACTTTTTCACCAGTAATTATTTCCCCTTCTAAATTGTATTTTAGTACTGTTGTAATTTTCAATCTTGTACCGTTCCATAAACCATCTCATATACTCAAATTTCTTAGTAACATAACTATTGTACCAATTTTTAAATTTAGTTCATGAGGTGGCAAACCTTCGCGTATATTATTCAGCATTTCCACAGGAAAATTTATATAAATGCAATTCTCTGACTGATCAACTCCTTTGTAAGTAGCGTTATCTATGCTTTATTAAGTCTTGACTTCTCCATTTAATTTTTTTAGAATTTTATTAAAAAATGATGTATACTCGTTATATGATGTTAGAATGCCAATATTAAGGAAACAAGTACGGAAATCATTAAATATTTTAGAACATACATTATTTGAAACCTATTTCTGAGGAATATGGAAAGTCTCTATATTTCCTTCTCCAATTTTAAATAGTAATTTTGAAAATTCTTCATTTAAACGAATATTAATTTTGAAATTTAAAATTTTGAATAAACACTATAGAAATGTTGATTTAATAGTTTCTTCTATTATAATTTTTATATTACTGTTTTTCACTACTGGTAAAATTTGACGAAAATCCTCTCCTAAAACAATTAATTTATCTCCAAAATATTTATCTGTATTTCATAGATCACGCAATTTGCTGTCTACTATTTCCATTGCTTTTTTAGGAATCATCGAAGCTTCATCCCAAATAATTAAATCAACGTCTCTTAATTATTTTTTATCGTTTTCAAATTCTAAAAAAGCACTCTCTATATTGTTCAGATCTAAGGGAAGTCTAAAAGTTCTATTACTTGTCATACCATTTGTTTACCTTTCCCTTTTAGGGGTTGGCATGCGGAGCGCGAAGGGGGCGAAGCCCGACTAGTATATATATATATATATATATATATATATATATGTGTCATTCCGGCGAAACTTGCACTATCGGTGTCCTGGTCTCATGTGCAGAATTAAGAGGGAAATAGGTAACCGTCTGGATGCCAACGTACGTGTAGTGGTGGTGCCCAACTGTTCCACCCTATAAGACCTGGTTTTAAAGTATACGCTTTGATCTGCAGATTATTTAAGGGTCAAAATGTCAGATCTGTAACCTGTCCAAATCGAAAATTTCGTTATAAAACGTTATGTTGAGCGAAAACAAGCAAATTGAACGCTCTCTTGGTGCACATACTTAGAATTATAGACCTGTTTTTAGTTGTTTTCATTAGTTTTGGACCATCATTCAACTTAACTCGACTATCTATTGACACGAGCTGTTTTCGCGATTAAAAAACACTTCATTAAAAAATTTAGTCAATTCCGTAACCACATGGTACAGCTGCTTAGGTGTATTTTTTCTCTCGTAAAGTCGATTATTTTAAATAGTTCAGTTGCCATAAGTTCCATTTCCAAGAATAAACCATAATATTCAATCGCAAAGAAATGGGAGAGCTTTAAAGATGAAATATCAATTCCGTAACGGTCAGATCCGTAACCGCACTATTGTCAATAAATAGAAAAAAAGTGCGTAAAACTTTTTTTGTGCTCTGCTCCAAATTAGGGTGTTTTTTACGTTGTAGGAAAGTATGCCTGATGCAATCCAATCGTTCGACTCTAGTCCGACGCTTGTGATGTACTTTAATGTGTTCAGTAATGGCAAATTAACGAATTTGTAAGTGCAGGATCAAACTATTATGACTGAAAATTTTTTTTTCGTATGCTTTAGTTTAAAGTAAGGAGAATTTGTCTGCTGATATTTTTCTCTAAGATAAATAGTTTTTGAGTAAAAAATTCGCAAAAATTAAAAATTTGGTTACATACATATATTTATTTAAACTTTAGAAATTTTTCACTCTAATAATATTGGCTGTAGAGAAAAATGTCTAAAAATATTTTGTCTCTGTTTTTGTCCAGAAAATACGAAAAAAGATTTTTTTTTGTCTAAACGGCATTTTTCAAGTAGTCTGGTGTATGGGTAATCACTTAAACAGTACCTGTGACAAATTCAGATCGGAAATTATTTAGCATCGATTTCATATGGTGTAATGACAATACATAACGCAAAATAGTTTAGAAAAATTAATTTTCTAAATCCGCAAATTTTGGATGCAAATAGTGCAAGTTTCACCGGAATGACCCATACATGTACATATATATATGTGTATATATATATATATATATATATATATGTATGTAGCTGCGAGGAAGCTGGGGGGAGTATGCAGGAGAGCTAAATAAATTTTTCGGGGGAGCTCCGGGGGACCGCCTGGGGGCGCTGGGGAGAGCAGGGGGACTAGCCCAAGGGCTAACCCAAGAAAAATTTGGGTTAAATATCACGTATAATGAACGGATAACGTTGTAATTTGCGGGGGAGCTGCGGAAGAGCGCAAAAGAGGAATCTGACAGCCCCGCATGATACAACTATGTAATGAAGTAAAATATGTACGCATGCGTATGTGTTTACTAAGAATCCTTTACTAGATAAATTGGTTTTTAAATACAGCAAGTTTTATCGGTACATGGTTTCATTAATACAGACAGACTTTCGTGTACCTTAATATAAAAATGTCTTTTTGTAAAAATATATCTGTACTACTGGGGCTTCGACCCTGCACGCTCAACGTGCTAACTTTTATATCTTATTATTTTTATTTTTATAACTAAGTTTCTAATACGAGAATTTATTCTTTTATATCTACATGCATAGACACATAGACTTTGAAAATATATTCATAAAAATTTGCTTAGAAATGAAAGAAATATACTCTAACACAATATTAAATAAAATTATTAAAGTTTTATGTGGTTTCCACATGTCATTATTTCATATGAAGCCACGTTAAACATAAATAGTTTTATTTAATACCTTTTTGCATTATAGATTTTCATTAAGTAAACGAAATCGATTGACTTACTATAGTAGATATGTGTAAGAAGTTCACACACTCAGCAAACAGTTATTACTTATTTATTACTAATAAATTAGTCTGATCGGTATTTCAGCTTAAGATTGATACACATGCACACGTATATAATAATTATAAAACCATCATTATTACACAAAAAATTCAGGGCTTTTTTTTGTCATATTTAAAATTTTTAAATCAATCATCAATGTAAATTTATAAGACGATAACAGCTGAAAATTCTTACTCAATATTACCTAATAAAAAATACGTATTTATACAATTCGTTTACACATTTTTACATTCCTTTTTTTTTTCGTGTCTTGTCTGATTATAATTAGAAACTTTAAATTAATACTAATTTAAAATAGTATCCAAGACCCAATTGATACAATAAAGATTTTCATCAATCACTTTTATATATTTACATAGGAACAGGTAAGCATTACTTTTCACATTGACATATAACTTAAATCTATAACACAACAAATTATTTCATGTTTAAGCTTTACTCTGCACTCCGTAATTTACGTGTATTTCCGAAAGATCTTATATGTTTACTATATTACCGATTGATCTTATTGTTTCATTTCAGTTTTTTTCTTGCCTTTTTTCATAGCAAGATATGCTTTATGCTCTCATTTTTTCATTACAGAGCCTACAGTCTATTACTTAAACCCCTTTTTATTTCATCTTCTCTATATTCATGTATCTTAGCCAACACCATTTGTCTTTTAAATCCCCTGCTGAGTTGTCCTTTTCGTTATATTTTTTTTTTTTTGTTTGATCTTTAGTTTTTCTACAATATTTACAGATGTAAGAGTTGTCAATTACTATGCGGTTTTTCTGAATTTCCTGATTTGTAAAAGCCTTCCTACCCCTAAAAAGATTCTCTTTGATTTTCCTAAGTTCGTTCTCCATGATTACCTTTTCCATAAGTCCTATCGTTTTCCCATCCTGTGGTTTTTCCTATCCTAATCTAACTTCTTTGCCTTATTTTGTTAGATTTTTATTAATGCTGTCCTTCAATTTTCTTGTGTCTAATTTTTGCCAAGATTTTCAGCCCCAATTCAACATATTTTTTCTGGTGTGTTTGGATGTAAGCCCATCATCATTTTTGTAAATCAGCCGCTAATTTTTTCTACTTTTACTTCTTTTTTTTTCATCCCTAAGTCTTTGCACTGTATAAGCAACCTTATTTTTATCATTTCTTCGATTTAAACTGTTAACTTTAGCTCTTTCGATTACGCCCTAAACTGCGTTGACCGCCCTTTGCAACCTACCTGTAGTTTTTTCTCCGTGCCAGAAGAAGCGATTTTTGTTGAGGACCACACTCTTAGGTATTGATACTCTTTGACAACTTTCAATACCTTCCCTTTAAAATCAAATATATTTTTTTCTTGCCCTTTGTTATTTCTCAAAATTAAGATTTCCGTTTTTAATGTTAACTTCCATCCTATTGTTCGCACCAAATTTATCTGAGTCTTTCAGGATTTCTTTTGTATTTTTTGAATGCTCTGTGACTAATACAACGTTACCAGCAAATTTCAGACAGGGATTTTTATTTTTTCTACTTAACACCTCCTGTATAGTTCTAAATTCACTCATTGTCTACAAATAGACTAACGTGTACTGTGCTTTATAAGCACCCTTGCTCAAACCCTTTTAATTTTTTGGACACATTTTTAGCCCCTGACCTGGGAGTGCCAATTTTTTGTGCATTTATAGATTCTTTTAAATGTTTTAAACGTTTCTACACTTTGCCCAAGTCGCTTTTATTTTGTCAACAAAATTTTTCTTTTGGTCTTATTATTCGATGTTTTGGAGGCTACAAACACATTGTATAATTTTTTGCCCTCTTCCTTTAGATTATTTCTAATTAAACTATGTAGTAAAAATGTGATCCCTTTTTCTTCTTTTTTCTCTAAAGCCAGCCTGACTCTCTTAATATTTTAAGCTACTGTATCTATTTTTCTACTTTTTTAGCAATTATAATCGCTAACATTTTGAATACTACTTGTGATAACGCAACTACCCCATAGTTTTAACGTCCTCCTACTCCTCCCTAGCCTTGTAAATTAGATACATGTATGCTATTTTTCACCCATCAATAATTTGTCTTTCTGTCCATAGTCCATTAAGTATGTTTCCTAATTCGATTATCCGAATCGTGGGCAGATTTTTGAAACATTTCCCCATAATTTGATTGCGTTCTGCGGCTATAACGTCTAATATTTTTCTTAGAACTTTCTGATTCTTTGATGGCACTCCATTTTATCCTATCCTTTTTTTTCGGTTTGATTTATCCAATTGCTTTCCAAAACTCATTAGAATTTTTTTTGCTTCCCGCTGCTTTGCTTAGTTTTTTATCGGCTTTCTCAATTTTTTTATCTCCAAAAATCTCTTTCGAACTTTTTTGTTCAGTCTTCATTGAAATTTTAGTACTTTTATTTTTATTTTTCACCATTCTTCGAGTTGACTTATGACTTTATTCTTAGCCCGAGTATTACAAAATGCTGTTAATCAAGTTAGCAATTTTTATTTATTTTTATTTTATAATTTTTTGTTTCTGCTACCTCTATAATTACATTGAGTAACTGGTTCCATTATTCTAATATATTTATTCTACCTTGGTTTGTTATTAAATTAAAACTATCTCCTTCCATCTCTTTTAGTCTGTTCAAATGCTCATATTCTTTACTTTGTTTCTATATTATTACATTCTCATAATCTTCTGCTTTTGTTTTTTCCTTCTTTCTTCGCATAATATATACTGCAATTTTTTAGGTCATCAGTAGCTGATCAGTCTTGCTTCTAGTTACCACATTTAGGGATTTAATAGCACTGTAGCTCTTCATCTCTACCTCTAATACACAATTAAAAGCATCCATCACCTTCTCCTACATAAGTTATATAAAGAGCTTCGATGGCTTAGCGGTTAGTGAGTTAGCTGCCTAGTTTGAAAAATTCCGAGGTACCGGAGTTCGAATTCCGTCGAAAAATATAGAGATTCTTTTCTCGGGCTTTCTCGAAAGAAAAAATACCGAGGGTATCGAAAAACCACTGATCCGATTTTTAGGACAAGAGTAGTGGATTTTTCCGTTTGATGTTTGGACTTCCAGCGGCTTCCTTCCGGGAAAAGCCAACGCCTGCCCAGCTCGTCGGCAAAATTACGATTATTTTGACAGTTGTTACGGTTAAAAAGTTAACGGAGGAGATCCTTCCATTAACCTGATACCTTCCATGGCGTGCTTGAGACAATTGCTGCACCATGTAAAAAGTACCCAGTGGGATGGATGGCCGAGTCGTCTAAGGCTAACTTTGCACTAGGGGCCCGCACAAAAGACTCAAGCACTCGAGGCGGGAACCAGGGGAGTTTAGGAATGAAGGGACAAGTTGGGTTAGTAAGTTGGATAAGAACAAAAAGGTGACCTAATGCCGAGAAATGGTTAAACGTGGAATAAACAATACAACTACAAACACATAAGTTGTATACCTGTCCCGACCTCCGCGTGGACACCCATTCTTAAGCACTAATCCTAAGTTTTTTCACAAATCCGATACTTTTCCGCCTTGACTGTTAAGATAACTGGCTTACTTAAGCTTTAAACGTAAGGGTCTGTTTCTATTTGCCCGTCTCCTATGCTATTATTTGAATAGCCAGCTATTGCAATTCTGTCTGCACCTTCCACTCGGATCAGATTAAAATTAAATAACATTTTAAATAAACATTAAATCTACTGCACAAATTTTTTCACAAATTTTGTGGTATAAGAGCTCTTTCTTGTGACTTCATAAATTGATTTTATTTCATGAAAACAATTCGACTAATATCAAGAATATTGCTTTATCAGACTGATTCATAAATGTCACAACTGTACCCAAAAGGTTCGACAAATTTTAAGAACCGAATGCGCCGCACAGTGTAAAATTTCTAGTTTTAAGCGACAGAAACCTAATTTCTCAAGAAAAACAAAGGAATAATCCCGAAATTCATGTTGTGGCATGAAGATGAGATGATAGCAAATAATTAAAAATTATAGATGACTTTAAAACGTGAAATTCTAAATTTGAAATTAATAGAATAACCTTGAAGAAAAAAAAATTAGAACACGATTTAAAAGGCTTAATTACTGGTATAATGATTATTCCTCAATGATATTTGACTATGAAGACCGAATATGAAGTTTATTTTCTTTTTCATAACCTAAAGGCCTGAAATTTTTAATATCTAGTATCAAAAACCTCAAGTCTTGAGAAATAAAAGGAGTAAACCAAAAATTTTTGGTGGAGCTTGGAGCTGATCAAGCTCAATTCATAGAGAATGAGGTAACTCTAAAGAGATTGTCCATAAACTAAGTCTTTGGCTTGAATTTTGTGAAATAACCTAAATATAAAACAAATTTCTGCGGAGAATTAGGAAAAGTAAGTTATTTACTTTTGAAACTTGTGTTTTTTTAAGTTGTTCTACTTCTCTTGCGAAATAAGTATTTTGACCCCCTTTAACATAAACCTATATGTTCAAATTCTGTTTTGAATGTTACAAACATGACATCTCAAAATCTAAGTTAAATAATTAGTTAATGTTAGTAAAAGCTCAGTGTTTAGGATATAAACAATGAACAAAATTTATAGATAATTTCTAAACATTGGATTCGAACTTTTAGGAAATATTATTAGCTCCCAATCTAATTAATATTACTTATTTAACGTCTTAACTTCGGTTCTTTTGACGTAAAATATCATAATCACGAGATTCTTTCCACACTATAAATTCAAATGATGTGAAAAAAATCCATCTGCATCATTCACTTGTCCTACTTGTTCATATGCTACAGTCTACTAGAAACATAAATATTAACCTTAAAAAAGGTTTAAAAAATTAATATGAGTTTAAGTATTGTAAATCTATCCTCTTCTCAATTCTCTTTGAAAACGGAGTAAAATAAAAAATAATCTTGTTTTACGATTGAATATGTTTAAATGATTGTTGCAAACAATATGTTGATATGAAACAATATCAACTATAAACTGACACAAACATTTTAGAATTTTTAAGCTACGCACATGCTCGTTTTTTATTTTAGTAGTTTTTTGAAACAGAATTTAGAAACAGTAGAATGTATAATACTCAAACTGACACGACATTATTTAACTTTTTTCATAGTTTGATTTCTCTAGGATTACATTTCTTTTTAGAAAAATTTAAATTTATTCTGTATCAACAATATTGTAGCTCATTAATTTGAAAAAAAAATTAAATTATTGGTGCAAGAGTTTAAAAGATTTTCAACCATTAAAAAAATCACATTTATTTTTTAGAATTTGTACTTCTTAATAGCTAAAAGTAATTCATTACCACGATTTTTTTCCTGACCTAGCCTTATTTATCAGAATTCGTTACAAAAATTTTCTCACTTTTTTCACAAGATTTTTCCTTATTAGGTAAATTTTATTTTTTGAATTTCGGCGTAGGCTTAGATTAGGAAATATTTATTATGATATATTTTTCTATTAAATTTTGATGGTTTACTTTCATTAATTTCTGCATACAAGATTTTATTCCAACCCAAGCAAGTATTCATTAGTAACCCTATACGGTCAAGTTAGTATACCTTTTGTTAATCAATAAAGTATTCATATTCCAGTAAATCAATACTTAGTAACCCAATACACTCGAATACATATTCTTTTGTTAATTCAAAACATTACTTATTTTCTGCATAACTTAATAACCCAATGCCCTTCTTGTTTAAAAAAAAAAAAAAAAAAATGATATGCTCTGAAACCAAATTTGTTCATAGTTATTAAATAAATTAATCCTAAGTTATGTAACCCAATGCAAGTAAGTAAATACAAAAATTTGTGACCTGTCTTACTTCATGGTTCATAAATAAATTAATTTATTTGTTAACTAAGAACTTATTCGGATTACACAGCTTGGGATTCACTTATTTATTAGCTATGAAGCGTTTTTAGCTACAAACCTTAGGATTAATTTACTTGTTAACTAAGAGTGCATTAGGTTTTAAAACATAAAATTAACTTATTTATTAACTGAAAGGGCATTAGATTTCATAGCTTTGGGTTTAATTTATCTGTCAACTAAAAAGCGCATCAGGTCATCGAATTAAATAGCTTGGGATATACTTATTTATTACCTAAGAAGTGTATCGGGTCGATGTGCTAAATAGTTTTGGATTAATTAATTACCTGAGAAGTGCATCAGATCATTGTATTCAATTGCTTTTTACTAGGGTGTATGCTATCATTCCTCCTTACCTGAAATTAGCCGCAGGTACTGTTGCGCTCTGATTGGCTAAGTGTTCAGGCCTATCTTACGATTATATACGAATCACTGAATCGCCAGTGACCCTTTACACTTGACAGACTACATTTTATACTTATACTAAATTCTTGATAGCACAATACGCTTACCCGCTGCTAAAGTCTGCATTGAATGCTCCACTTAAAATTCATGCAGATTATAGCTGGAATAGTTCCAGACGCTAATGTAATGCCAAAGCCTACGTAGATTATATGCCAATTTTATATGGATTCTACGTAGATTCCACGTGCTATTTACGTGGACTTCACAAAGAATAGTTCAGTACGCTCTACGCTCCTAAAGTCTACATGGATTACATGACCATTCAACTTTACATCGACTTAGAATAGTCCAATATGCTTCCTCGTTGCTCAAGTCTACTTGGATTCTATGCTATTTTAACGGTAATTCTAAGTTCATACTATGTAGACTCCATGTGTATTACCTGTGGATTACTTATGGGCTCCATGGTAAATAGTCCGACATGCTTCCCTGCTGCATAATTTTACGTGAATTCCATGCCACTTTTACGTGGATTTTGTGGTATTTCCATGTCGATATCGCGTAGATACAACGCGGGAAAAAGAATTGTTGCCTGCTGGACTATGATAAAATAGCCTTAAGTGTTATACAATGTTGCCGAAAAGATAAATAATTACTCTTATTAATTGTATTCCAAGTGGACTCTTCTACATGAAATCTACATAAAATTTATGTGGATTAGACATTGAATGTAGATTCCAGGTGGTTTATTCCACGTCAAAAGCTGCAGTTGGAAGCGTATCGGGTTATTAGGGAATAAGTGGTAAAATATAAATAATTTCTGTAATTGACAAAAGTACAATTAGTCGAGCGTATAGTATTCAGGAGTTTGGGATATAAAAGAAATAATTATTATAACGGTAATGTAGCACTTTTTTGTAATTCTATTCTGTAAATTTGGTTTTTAAACTTATTTGATTAATTTAGATGTTAGAGTTTTGCGTTGCGAAATGTTCTATGGTTTTATTTTATTGGCTATCTTCTTAGCTTTATGCTCCAACAATAATTTTTGTATTACCTTTTTTCCTTCTCAAGATTTTAGATTTTTTAACACAAGAAATTAAAAATTTTTGGCTTTTGGGCTGTGTTGAAAAAAGTTAAACTTATATTTTGTCAAAATAGTATTATATCTTCGAAAAATGATCATGAAAACCGTAATTCAGCCTATTTTTTAAATTCTGTGCACCAAAATTTTTTTTTTAGTTAATCTATTAATTTAGACGTAGGGATCTTACGTTCTAAAGTTTAATATATTTTCTCTTAATTTAATATTATCACAGCTTCATGCTACAACAAGAATTTTTGAATTATCTCTTTTCCTTCTCAAAATTGTTGTTTTTTAACACTAGAAATTCAAGATTTCGGGCCTTTATGTTATGTAAAAGAAAATCAAACTTAATATTTTGTCATAATAGTATTGTATCTTCAAGGAATAGTCATTTAAATGGCACTTAAACCTTAATTTTTCACATTTCGTTCTAAAAATTATTTTTTGAGGTTATTCTATTAATTTGGGGGTTAGAATCTTACGATCTACAGTTTTCAATAATTTTTTCTTATTTGCTATCTCAAATTTATGCTTCAATAACAATTTTCTTGACCATCTCTTTTTCTTCTAGAAGATATTATGTTTCTGACACTTAAAACTTTAAATCCATCACTGTACGCCGTAGAAGTACCTCTTGGGTGGTGTGAAATTCTGCTTATTAAAAATTTTTTACATAAAAACAATAGTTAAACTGTATAAATTTTTAGCTGGTTTTTGTAAAACAATATTTTAATAATACATTAATTATAGTATACAAGTTCTCTGGCTGTGGGGAAGCGTGGGGGAGAGTAAAAAATAGAAAAGAAAACACGTAAAGATGAGAAGAATTTTCCCTTGTTTTGCAGGAGAACTGTGGAAGAGCAGATAGGGCGCGTGAAGGAGCGGAGAGTAGTGGGGGAGCGGAGCAGGAGTGGGGGGAAAACTGGCAACTCCACACAATATTACTACAAAGAAAGATAAATACACTTGTTCAACTTTGGATGTTTTTGGACTGCTTTTTATAAAAAGCAATGTGAAGAAGTATGTGGGGGAGACGGTAAGGGCGAAAAATATATTTGGCAGTGGACAAAAGGAGGTAAGTAGAAGAGTGTAAAGAGTCGTGAAGGAGCATGCAGAAGCATAAGAGGAGAAAGGAGAAGAAACACCAAAATATTTTGAAAAAAAACTCGTACAAATGGAAATAATTTTTCCATGTATTGTTAGAGAATCGTGGAACTTAGTAAGTCATATATTGTTCATCTAAATTACTCTGTTCTTCTGATAAAAAAATAAATCTATAAATTTGTACAACTTATAGACCTTTAATTAAAAATATACATACATACATGTATATATACCCATGGAGGCATATATGAATGATTATTCATTTTTTCTTAAAGAACATTACGTCTTTTACAGAGGTTTTAATAGAATCCAAAATATTTCATGTTAACGATTGCTCACATACAAAGTTATACAAGTATACATCTATGTATATGTATATATATCATACTATACTGTATAGTGATTATGGTGGGATTGATCTCTCCACAACCCACCACTATTTGAGGAAAAATTCGCTCAATATCTACGAAATTTACTTTGTGACTTATTTCGCTTACCCTAAAAAAAAATTCCCACGATTTTTTAACTTCAGGTATTAAAGAAAAGGTATTAACAGTTCTCAACGAGTATGTAGACTAAAAATAGTGGTTCTCAACGAACATAGCTATTTGTGGCACAGAGCAGAGGATGCAAAGGGCAGTCAGCGCAGTTTAAGACTTTAGAAAAATACCTAAAGTGAACAGTATAAATCGATGTTTTCTTCTCATGATATAATGTTAGGTTAAAATGCTGAAATACAACGGTATGTAAGGAAAATGGAGGCGGGAAGGCTAGGTATAAGAAAAAAGTATAATAAAAGAAAATTTTTTTTCTTGCCTCTTTAAAAAATGAACAGAACAGGTGGCAATGCGTATGCTTGATAAAAAAATTAAGGGGC
>JAPYYV010008370.1:0-13023 GCA_030522625.1 Copidosoma aretas | reverse complement strand
AAAAAGAAAGCGACATGGTAGTATGAAAAGAGGCATAAAAAAAAATTTTATTAAATTTGTCAAGAGAAAAAAAAATTATCATATCGAAAACGCAAAAAGTAGTATAGGAATAAACAGCAGTGAAAAACGATTTTTAAAAGAATACATCACTTATTGAATTAAAGAATGTCTGTGAAAAGTACAAAACGGAAAAGACATAGAAGAAGACAAAATAACGAAAAACTGTTTCAAAAATCTGCAAATAATTTAGATGATTGATTCGTAGCTTATAGACTACAGTCTTATAAACATACTTCATAGCTTATAGACTTACTTACGTACTATCAAAGAGGGGTACAGCAGAAATACATCTAATTAGCATACAAAGTTTGAGCAATTATAATCGCTGAAACAGTAGGAAAATAGATAGAGCACTGTCAAATAATAAAAGAGAGTCAGGCTGACATCAGAGCAAAAGGAATATCAGGGTACTATATTTTTGTAATAACTAGTTTAATTGAAGATGAGCTAATGGAAGGGGCGAAAGTAATTACTAAAACGAGTAAAGTTTTATTTTAGTTGTTCATTGCGAGCAGCGTATTTCTGGCCTTGTGTACCAGCCTTATAAGGCTACATTAAAAAAACAGAAAAAACTTTAGATAAAACACTTCTTCACATACACAATGCGTTTCTAACATATGAACGAATTTGTACCTTAAGCAACAAGTTTTATTGAGTGAGACAGAGTTACATATCAATGCTGTACATATTTTAACTGTCCCGATAACACAGTGCAGTCGGCTTATATAGACGCAAATCAAATAACAATAAGTTCAAATGTATAAACTCAACTATATACAGCCGGGTCAGTGAATTTTTATACTTTGAATATCCTAGACAGTGGAAAATAGGTTTTAGTAAGGGTATGAATACATCCTTTTCTATTTATATTGTTTGGATTACGTTTTATATGTATTATTTCTGAAATCAATCTTTTTGTGTAGTTTGATTCTCTATCTCAAATTTTGATATCATACTAATCAAACGTATCATTGAAATACTGCTGATGAGCCATAGCCACTAATCTAAGTTTGCATTTTTTATATTTTCATGGACACGTATTCCTAATGCTATATTTGTTTTACCCGTATATTCTCCCGAAAGTTCTTGTATGAAAAGTTGTATACAATATTTGTTTCATTGGATTTGTCTGTTGACTTCTTTCCGAAACCAACAATGCTACCTAATCTATTATTTACCGCAGGTACGGTGCAAATATTCGTACGGTTTTAACAAGGCAATAATTGTTGCAAAATTCTGTTCTACATATTAAATACCAATTTTTAACGAAGAGATCCTATGTGGCATTCCATCTGCCCTATAAAGTTTGCGTTTGTACAGTATATACATTATATTTTTCTTAAGACTAATTGGACGATTAAAGAGGTAGTTTAAGATTCTGCCAGACACTGAAGGTTTCTGAAACCGATAACATAATGGATAATTATTGTTCTATATGATACTGATGTCAAGGAAATAATTCTGCAGTCAACTTTGAATTTAAAAGTAAATTTTAAATGTTTGTACTAGTCGATAAAAGTTTTAAAGACTGAGTCAATCTTCGACTTATTGACACGCATTACATTGTCGTCGACATATCCGTAATAAAAAACTGGATAACAGTTATATTTATTATTTAAGTACCATAATCGCATCTTTAGTAGAAATAATATGTATAGGTGGTCGGCTATTATACTGTGGGTACTCCATATGATACTTTTTTCGCACTGATAGATGCTGATAAATATGTCTAGAAAATTCAACAAGATATTTTAAAAATATTCAATTGTAGATTTATCATTTTAACAAATTTACACTATTCAGATGATATTCATTACAATGACATTAGGGTTAATTTGACAATGTTTGCGTTCGAATTTAACAATTTCATTTTAAAAAACAATACATTTTCGTTTACGTATAATAAATAAGGATGCTATTCAACCACTTTTTTAACGCCCAAACCCTACCCTATTTTGATAATATATGAGCCAGATAGTAAACCCTAACCCTCTTTGGAATCTCTGCATGATTTTATTTTACTAAGTCAGATGGTAGGAATCTATATGTATCAATCATGAGATTTGAGTAAATATGCTAATTTAGCATAATAAAAATTTTAAGGAATACAATTATCCGAACTTGACTCTAACAATTAAATCTCTCTACATTAAAGTTGTCATGGCATTTCGTCAAGGTAGGCCTGAAATAACATATCCTCTATGGGCGAAGGTGAAGAATCTGTCGACAGCATAATCGTCATCCTCAGTTTGGCCTTGGAATAGTAATATACATGCAAAGCAAGACAAATTCTCTTTCTCTGATAAATATATATAACATACTGGTTTGTACATTGCATAAGTTATATGTTTAGACTGCATATTCGTGTTTATCATGCTATCACATACGCTTATTAGTCTTTGTTAGAACATGGTTTGATGAACTGTGAAAAAGTGACACAATACGTTCCCTGATCGACTCGCTGTGTATCTTCGCATTGCCTCTGTATGAATGATATAATGTACAAAACAGACAAAATGTTGTTTTAAAGACGTCCTAAAGTACCTGTCAGATAAAAATTTGTCTGCTCAGATTTTCCAAGTAAAAGAAAAAAAAGTTACGGACTTAAGAGAAAGGGCACGTTCGATTATCCATCGTTTATTGGTTCGCTTCCAAAAAGAGGGTACCAGGAAGGCAAGACTACAGCTAATCATGGCCCTTCATCTGACGGTCAGGGATGGCATCATATATGTAGTATGTAGGACACACGTATACTTTGTGTGTATTCTATGTGCGATTTAACAGGATATACATGAAGCATACATAAATCACGAGTGTGTCCTACATACTACATGTATATTGCCAACCCTACTCAAGGTTCTGATTGGCTTGAGTCTTATTTTTACTCTGGCGCTATCTGAGCTTATCTTGGTAGGTCGCCATTCCCGTAGGAAGCGAACAAACGGACAAACGAACGATAAATAATAAAGTGGCCGAGAGTCTCCATCAAGCACGTATTTTATAATTACAACAGTAGGATTTGTAGCGGATTAGAGCAGACGAATAAAACAGGGGCCGCAGTGCGTAATTTTTCGATAGAATATGGACGAACCCATTTTTATTTTTTATGTATCTCAAGTTGTCACTATGATAAAATTTATATCGCATAAAGCGTATAATAAGTTACGTAGTACCACTACTACCAGTCTACCACGCCTGATAGTCGTTCCAATACATTATTATTTCGGCGTAGACTTGATATCGCTACGTATAATATGTGCAGTATCATCGATCATGATCTCTTCTGCAACTATAAATTTTAACTTTACGACTTTAATATTATCCAGTTGGTGGTTGGAGTGATAGCCAGTAAAGTGCCCACCGAAAACAGTAATATTAAATTTATGATATATGTTGAACGTCAGAAGCGGTAGGAGCCGCTGGAAGGGCTTGAAGTGTAAGTCCCTTTGGAAATATTTGCGGAATTCCGTGCCTTTTCGCAACCCTGATATTCGACAACGTTGCTTGAATATACATAATTCTTTAAGTACTATAACTGTCAGTCGTATGGCGCGAGGGGCCGGACTGTGTAACGGGAGTCACCTGTAGGAAATTTTAGAATAATCTAATTTCGGGAAAATACCTGAAATGGAAGATTAAATTCAGGATTATGAGTACGATGGAGAAGATAAGATAAAAAAAAAGATCTGTTAATTAATTAAGGAAGCAAATAAAGTAGGTCACACCCTAATTAGTATAGAAGAGCTCAAGAGAATGGTTGTTGACAGGGGTCAAAATCACCCAGGAGCAATCCGAAAGATCAGTTCAGAAAGCAATGTAAATGCGGCAAAACACATATCAAAATCAGGGACGTCACTAAATGTATTCGGGACTATGCAAAACATGGAACATGTGAACGTTAACACGACTAGTATTACATATAAAGGAATACCGAATACACTCGCAGGATCAGATAGTAATTATAATAGCAAAATACAAGGAAAACCTACTTCACGAGAACGGCGAACCGGGATACCTTTCTACATACAGTTTGAATTGGCGCGCCCAGTACATAGTACCTCCACCCATCAGGAACAACACAGGGCGTTGGCCGCATCGCCGATAGAGATAGAGCATACGCAGCAAGTGCATATCCCTCGCACATATACTGTTAACGAGGCCCCACGCACACAAAAGTACCTCGTTGAGCAACCTTGACACTCAAATATTCCCCATCCCCAAATATACGGAAGTGTACTGGAAACAGGAGCCGCCCAAGTTACCATACCATATGAAAGAGTTATTTTCACATCAAATTCGCAGAAGTTAGCGGAGAACACATCACAGTTTTATCCCCCCTACTCGACGGTAGCACACATTCAGGCAACGCAAGCACTACCGCAGTCTACCTATGCAAGATTAGTGGAAGGTGAAATTGCAGCACCTGTCCTTCTTCATCCCGGTCAAGCAAGTAACTGGCTAACGGAAGAACGTCACTCACTGCCCCTCCAGCCCCGATCACAAACACATCACACAGATCAAATAATGCAACATCAAACTCGATAGAATAACCCATCGCGTCCCCATTCTCTGCATTAGGATTAATATGCAACCCGTCCTATAATAAGGTGTATTAGTCTGTCACTTAGTAAGCTAATAGACGCAATTCAAAACTTTAGTGGAGACCCTGAAACATTATCATCATTCAGCGGAATGGTTAGTAGAGTAGCAAAAACATATTTATGGAACCATGACGACATACTATTTTGCCTTGGTATCAAAAATAACAGGAAATGCGGTAGCAGTATTTGGGCCACAAGTAGAAAATTATACATCAATAGAAGGACTATCATTTGATCTTACAGCACATTACAACAATGCTAGAGCAGAGGAAAGTTTCAATGCACAATTAAAGTTGATAATGCAGGGACAAAACGAATCAGTTACAGATTACAGTAATAGGGTCCTAACTCTATGAAATAAATTAATTTCTACACTCGAGAACTCCAGCGAGACAAATATAGCAGTAAAAACTTACTTGATAGATAAGGCAAATATGGATACGCTTGATTATTTTATGTTAGGTCCTTGGTCACCACTGAATGTGAGAGTAAAATGTGAGAGACCGGCGAGCCTAGTGGATGCAATAAGGTTGTCTAGGGAAGTCGAAGTAAAGTTAGCAACATGCCATCAATTAGGCACAATAACGGAAGATGGGAGTATCATAAATGCAACAAATCAAATGAGTGCAATCTCTGCAGGGAATTGGCCACCCCAATTCCCAATACAAAATGCAGAGATACAAAGTCAAAATCCAGATTCAACGGCAGCCAGTATCTATATAATAGGGTCAAACGACGTATGTTACAGGTGTCATGGGAAAGGACACATTGCCCGTTTTTTAAACAAAGATATGGGATATACCAACACGGAGAACAATCAGTCGGGATCAAGAACAGATCTACAATGTAATTATTGTGAGTCAAAATATCAGTCAAGTGATAGTTGCAGAACTTTAGCAGACGACTGGAGGACAGGAAAATAACCAAGGTCAGAAAATAATTGGACTAATAAAACACCCAAAGAACAAGATAATAATAAGAGAAACTATAGAAGAGATAATAGATTTGATGGAAGTGTTGGATACAATTACAACAATAATAATAATTACGGCCATAAAACAGGAAAAACCATAGTAGCTACGGCAATAATAATCATAATTACATCAATAAGTATAGGAACAGTAATTATCAGAGTTATGATACTAAAAAAAATAACAACTTCGGAAACAACAACCGGACTTATAACAATTATGGTGGGAGAAGTAAAGATAACAGTAACAATGGATGTGAATACAACAATAAAAATGAAAACAGACAACCAAGAGATTTAAACTTGATGGATGCTCGACATAATCCCCAAGAGTCGAGCCGCCAGTAAGCAAACAAAAAAAGGTATCAGGATCTAAAGTAGTAAATATTAATTTTACACAGGCACGCAGAATACGGCCAGTTATAACGCTGGATTCCAAAGTTTTGAAGAAAGGAACCGCCTCATTTTTCGTAGGCACAGGTGTAGATATCTCAATAATAAAAGAAAATGATCTTGTGAAGAGCGTAAGAATAGATAGAGATTATATATTAGAAATACATGGCGTTACAAAAGGCACATGTAATACGCTGGGGAGTACCAGCATGAGGTATAATGACCTCCTATATACATTCCACGAGATCCTAAGGAAATTCCCCATAAAAAAAAAACGGTCTTATCGGATGGGACATGTTGAGTGTATACAAAGGTGAAATGAGCGCTAAAAATAAAAAATTGTACCTCAATGGAAAAAAGTTCCCGATTAAGGAAGAGAAGTGTTTTCAAATACCTGAGAAGTCAAAGCAAGTAATAAATGCATTGATGACAAAGCGAGAAAGTAAGAATAATAGAGATGGCTGGGTTCCGAAGCAGAATTTAGGTGAAAGGATATATTTCAGTAATTTCGTTTCAGAGAATCAT
The DNA here is from genome assembly GCA_030522625.1 of Copidosoma aretas. Lineage (NCBI taxonomy): Eukaryota > Metazoa > Arthropoda > Insecta > Hymenoptera > Encyrtidae > Copidosoma > Copidosoma aretas. The sequence continues at coordinate 6,474 of JAPYYV010008370.1, read as the reverse complement.
AATAAAAAAACTTATGGCGTATGTTGCAACACAAATAATTCTGCAGTGATAATAAAGGTGCCTCAAGTAGAATTTTTGGAGTACAGAACCACTGAAGATTCAAAACTTCCAGTAGATAATGGGAAGTGCATAGTTATAAGGAACTTAAGGGGCAACAAAATTAAGCAACGATAGAAAAAGATCAATGAAGAGATAATTACGGAGAAACACAGGAGGCAAAGAGTTGAAAAAAAATGAAATCAGTAGATGGAAAGAGATGTAACGAGAAAGAAGACGCCCATGTTCATGATTTCATCAGTCGTAACCCCTATGTTTTTGGATTAAACAACAAGCCACTGCCAATAACAAATTTAACAAAACATAGAATCATTACGACTACAGAACTGCCTGTACGTATGAAAAATCACAAGAACACGCCGGGATTAAGGGAGCAAATAAAAAAAGAGGTAGAGGAGCTGCTAAAAAATGATATAATCGAGCCATTGCGATCAGCGTATGATTCAAATATATGGATAGTACCAAAAAGCCCTGGACTGGATGGGGAAAAACGTTGGCGTGTAGTCTCAGACTTCAGAAAACTAAATTAAATACCAGTTGGCTCTAACTCTCTACCCCTTGCCCCTTCAGAGCGACATTTTGGAACTTTTAGCATCAGCCAGATATACTGCAGTAGTAGATTTGAGGCAGGGATTCTGTCAAGTAGAAATAGATGAGAGGGATGCACACAAAACAGTCTCCAAATGGCCATTATCAGTGTCTAACGAAAGCACACAAATTGCAACGGTAAGCGTTGATGATTCAGACATCACAACAGTTAGAAAAAAATTTAGGAGGGATAGCTAAATTATACAGAGGAAGAAAAGAAGGAAACATAATAAGGAAACATCTGGAAGCTATGGGGCGGAATCATCAAGTAAAAGAGATGATATAATACATCAAGCGGGAAATAATAAAAAATGTACAAGTCTCCAAGACGAAGAAATTAGCCAAGGTATAGAAATAAGTAGCACACCATTAAATGATCACAGGGCACGTCAAGAGGGAAACGATGAAATGCCACAGAAAAATAATACCACCCTTACGGGCGATACAATTGAATGCAGTAATTCGGGGGGTACCATAAATGGAAAAGACGAGTTAACGATCTCAAAGAAATCGGGGGATAATTAAAAATCAGGCGTAAGAGAGCACAATGGAAGATGAATATTTATAGAGCAGGTGAATTGTGTCCAGAACTCAACTGCATCGCCAAGGCAAGCCGAGGTAGGTTCAAAAATAGGTAATTAGTTAAGTGACATATTAAAGGGTGAAAAAAAAGACAATAAATGTATCAAAAAATTATAGATTTAGATCCAGTAGAAGGCGAGCAAGAGTTGAGAATAGATCTACGATAAGAAAGAGACGACGAGGTGGTCAAAGGCGGAATCACAAAGTCTATACTATTAGATAACATGGATCAGGATGACATAGGGGACGATACGTCAGATAACACCCGGGATAAGAAAAAAAAGAAAGTGGTTAACAGGGGAAAGAAGCATGGCATGAACGACTTTAAGGTGCCCCATGAAAGCGTAAGTCAAGAAAATTCGGAGGACATTCACTTTTTTAATGAAACAGGGGGAATAGTCACATATACTAACATATATTCTGAACCAAATGAATGCGCGGAACCTAGGGATAAATTACATTTGAGGAGCGATTTTAGAACCAATTTCCGAAATTGCCTATTCGATTCCTTTATTAACGCATGCAGATTCAAACTAACGGCAAGAGAATCGAGAGCAGCCCTATTGAATTCACCGTATACAGAGGGATGTCTGCTACCGGACGAAACAAAGAAGGTATCAGGTTCTGACAAGGAGTTTGGGGAAAATGACTGTATCTGTTTTTTTGCGTGTGAATTTGAATACAACGTATGTGTACACATGCCCAAGTGTGGTGAGAAAAGTGGGCCAAGGGCCTGCAATTCTATTCACTTTACAACAGAGAGGGGCAAAGACTTTATACACATACAATTACGGGACCAGCATTTTATCCCCTTTGATAAAATAATGACCTTAAATGAGGAGATGGCTGGCTATGAAAAGCAAGGGAAACGGTCATAACAAGAGAACAACTTGGGCAAAATAAAAAGTGAAGCAATGTACAAGAAAAATGAGAGCGTAGCAGTAAGAAATGACGAAGGGAAATTTTAGTTGTGCAAACTATGACGTATTTGGGGGAGAGTCAGCTATAAGAATAAGGTGGCTAAATCAGACAGCATGGAGTAAAGTGAAATATGTATTAGGCTACGATGCCAGAATTCACTTTCAGACAATATTAAGGTATGTAGAAATGGAAAGTGATAAGGATATATACATTTTTCCACGAGAGCTAGAAGAGTCTATACTGAAACAACTAAAAGGGGCGCTGAATATTGAGGCATTAGCTGGAAGTATGGGGACAGGATGGACACAAAAAGATGACGATAATATCAACGTAAATATCGAGAGCAACATACATGACCCAGGGGAAGTGGAATTAGAATCGTCAGACAGTAACAGCGAAAGGAATAAAAGGAGAGGTAGCTGAATTTGTGAACTATGGCTAGAGCAATACAGAGTGGCGAGACAAATACCATCTAGAGAAAAACCACCCTGGTGGCTAGAAAATCAACCATTTTAGAAGGTAAAGAAAGTAAAAGATCATCTGTTTAAGTACATGGAAAATCTTGTCGTCATATTAACTGTAAGTAGTGCCCCAAAGACTGATATTATGAATGCCCTGATACAAAGATCATATGTTAGGCCAGACGAATTTTCAAAAGAAGATCGAGAGATCGGACAGGTATAAATTCAGAAGATGCAGGAAATAGTGATAATGGTAATACTTGTAAAAAGATACCTGGAGGATAAAATACTGCGACAAAATATAAGGAAAAGTATTTTAGGAATAAAGAAAGTGGAGAAAGAAAATGAAAATAAGTCGCTGGGAATAGTGAAAGACCCAGAAATAATGAAACAGACATGATGGGACTAATTCATCGAAGAATTGGAAAATAATCTCCAGGGGCGAGACATAGTAGTAATACTATATTCAAATAACCTACGAACCCCTGCAGTAGAAAAGCGCTATGGGATATTAAGAGAACATCACAATGGTCCGGTAGGTGAACATAGGAGGATTACTAAACCTTACGGAAAGATATCAAGTGACTTCTTCTGGAAAAATATAAAACATGATGTTAAGCAATATATAGCCAGATGCAAGGGTTATCACAGAAATAAATTAACAAAAGTAAAAACAAAGCTCCCCGTGATTATTACTAATACGCCATCATTGTCATTTAAAAAAATATCTATAGATTTTTAAGGACCGTTAAAAAGTAAGAAAAGTGGTAATAAGTCGATTCTCTCAGTATAGGATAATTTAACCAAGTGCATAATCTTAATAGCAGTGGAACATGCAAATGCTACAGAAACGGCAAAATCATTACTGAACAAAGTATTCTGTGTATTTGGGCCCCCAGATGATTGATTATCCGAAAATGGAACTCACTATAAGAACAGTAGTAGTAGTTATTACAACACTATGGACAGACCCAAACAAACCCCCCTCCCCCTCCGGCCACGGTGCCAGAGCGGCCAGGAGTCATCGGGCTCATCCATAGTGTAGGTGTGCGCGCAGAGTAGGGGTAGTGTAATACTCTGCGCTCTCTGCAAGTGCGATTCGTTGTCTCTCTCTCCTCACTTGTTCTCTCCCTCTCTCCTTTCTTGTTAACTGACTCTTACTGTCCAAGGTATTTTACTTGACTCATCGGTTTTGTCTTTCTCCAAAGAGTATAATGTTGTTTGTCGCGTAACAGAGTTGTGTGTGTGTGTGTGTGTGTGTGAGCGCGCGTGCGTTTGCGTATGTATGGTTGTATGAGTGTGTGCCCACTTTTTTTTTTTTATTATCTAAATTATAATACTCCACCAACCTGTGGTTCACGCGTGTTCTCTGGCCCCCGCTTTTGTAACCTCTTTATCCTCCGGGAGCATATTGCCAACTAATTTTCGCAGAACGGTCAGGATTCACCTTAACACATCCAGAGTGGCACTCATGTTTGTGTGTGTTGCACCATGGAGTTGTGACTACTGAAACAACTGCACTTTCTATAGTAAATATAAAACGATTACATCCTCATTTCTAATCATCATAGCAAATAAAACGCGCTCTACACTTTGCAGGGATTCACTGGGACCAATCGCGATTTTAAACTATGCTACCCTATGGACGTGTCCATCACGGTCAGAAGCATCGAGCAAACTAAGTGGAGACAGAATAATTAAAACAGATGGAATTTGATGAGCAAACAAGGCTCCATTAGAACACTATGGACATGCCCAAACAAATCCCCTCCCCCTCCGGCCGCGGCGCAAGAGTGGTCGGGAGTCATTAGGCTAATCTATAGTGTAGGTATGCGCGCAAAGTAGGGGGAGAGTGGTATTTAGTGCTCTTGCGCGATTAAATTACAAAGAAAGAAGGACTAAATACTTACCTACTCATATTTACGTCTGTACATTGGTTCCAAGAACTTTTTAATATATAATACTCCACTATTGGAGATCGTTTTCTTTTTTTCTCTGTCGTATCAAAGTTGTGAGTGGGTGTTAATAGTTAAATCTTACTTAAGGGTATGGTTAGATTATAATTTACAACATGATTACTTACATTTTGCTCCATTATTTTCTGCTTATACGGTCGGCACATCTTGGGCATAGCCAACCGGCTATCCCTCTGTAGTATCGCCACTTGTGCGATCCTTATTTTTGTTGTCTATAGTAACTTTTACGACAGATTCTTCATTTATCACCACACACGACTTTTTTATTCAAGTATTCAACTATTAAAGTCTTAATAATTTTATCGCACATTTCACAGTCATATTCGGCATTGAGAAAGCCTTTAAACACCTCACTTTAGGGTCCTGCCGATTGTTCACAGTTATTTACGTATCGCACGTAATCGAAATCACTTTGTATAGAAACAACACAAGTTTCACGTGTTACACCGACAAAAGTATTACTATTATCACTATTTTACTCTAAAAAGTCACTATTTGTAAAAAATTCTACTCCTACAGATACATCACTACATTCACTGTCAATTTCTTCAACACTGTCCAAATCACTTTTAAGTTCGTAATTATTAGCAATCACAGTTTTTCTGTCACATTCGCTATCACCGTTGTCAATATACTCAGTGTCACTGTGAACAACAATATCAGTTTTGTGGTCACACTCAGCGTCATAATCGCTAAAGTTCACTACATCAATGTCACTATCACTGCCACTGCACTCTCCACTTGTACAGAATAATACTTTTTGTTCGTAGTTTATGGAAAATTGTATCTGTGGTCTATCCTCATAAGTCAGCAAGAGGTGTAGTTGTCTCGAGGCGTAAGTTATAACACCACAATCAGTAACAAACACCTTCCTTTTTTTGATAGAAAGCAGATACGATACGGTAACGTTATCACCCCACACACCACTTGGGCGACTACTACTACTAAGACCACCTATTTTTTTTCAAGTTCCCATTTCACATTGCAAATCTTCTTCTTTCACAGCAACAGCATTACACTGTGTGATATACTCGGTCACTCGAGTGAAATGCAACATTCACAGAAATTGCATTTTTTCGCAAGACAATTTGTCCAGGTGTCTAAAGTTACACACGCAGACATTCTCAGTTGGAATGTCTTGTAAGTCAGTTTGTCGAGAAACTCTACTTTCTATTTTTTTTTTCCATCAAATTATATTCTATTACATACAGCTGGGCTTTGTTTTTTGAAAAAATGCTTATCGACATTATCATTTCTCGAACATATCTATCATCGTGTTCTTTTTTCGTATCATATATTTTTCCCTGACCGATCTGTCGCCCCTCCTATCACGTTGGTGAAAAAAAATTATTGTCCCCAAAGATTTTTCCTCTCTCCTGTATTCGTCGTAATAGGGTTAACAGGCGTGTTTACTGATAACATTGATGACAATGAGAACGTAAGCATAACCGCCATTGTAAGTTTTTAACGATCTCAAGTCCATTAAATCAGTCTTCCACACGTCGTCAAAATTCCGTACATTGTAGCTCTTTTTGAGCTCCTACACGTCTCCGTGTTCAATGCGCTCAGCTAGTTTTGTTCCTGGACCACAAAATTTGTATCTAGGTACATGCATTTTAAACGGTAGTAAATCAATTATGGCGTCGAGAGCCCTATTATTGTTTTCCTTTTCCAGCTTTACTTCTTTCTCTTCGATAGGATCGGTTTTCCGCTCAATCGACGCCATGATTGCTTTTGACGTGATGAAACTGTAATTCTCTTTCTGTTATTTCTCGACGACGTCGTTGGGGCGGTCCCGGTCACGCTCTCGCTACTACTACTACTACTACTACTACTACTACTACTACTACTACTACTACTACTACTACTACTACTACTACTACTACTAC
>JAPYYV010008369.1:0-39474 GCA_030522625.1 Copidosoma aretas | reverse complement strand
GGGCAATATCCTAATACAACAATAAAAATCTGTCAAAGAAATACTGAGATATGACTGATAATATATATTCGCTATTTACACCCACACACACCCAGCTACTAAATTTTTTTAATTTTAACTAAATACGTTTTTTTGTGTAAAATTCAATGATCTTCCCGAATTTCTATCGTAAAGTATCCTAAAATAGCAATAAATAGCTTAAAATCAACTTTTGAGAAAAAAACAGCAAAACCCAAATTTGTTTTTCAGCGGTGATAGGAATCCAAAAACAAAAAAAATAAGCCCTGTTCGATTAAAATCGGTTGAGGGAATCCTGAGATACAACTGATTACATACACACACACAGACGGACATTTTCCAAAAATGATGTATTTTGATTGTAAACTTCATAAAACGTGTTTAAGTATAACATGTTTTTATCGAAATGTGATTTTTGGTCCATAGCAAAGCTTCCTCTACGATGAAGCAATGCGTGTCCAACATTTCTGTTCGATAATCTACCTTACGATTATCATGTACATCTGTGTACGCAAATTCCCAATTCCAGCTTCAAAGCTATACATTGGCTGTTGAGATCTGATCAAATGGAAAGATCGGCTATACTTTACGAGGAAGGACGCCCGATCAACCCAATCTAATCTCGGAGGTCCCCGGTTCGATGAATTTCGGTTGATTTTGCCCAAACAAGCTAATACGAAGTTAATCTGCTCGGGAAGATGAGACGACGCAGGTCGAGAATCACCTCTCTGACTGATGAGCGCACCGTGATATCGCGATAGCACTTTACTGCAGATCACATTAGCCGTACTATTCCAATGTAACCCGTATTTGCATGCACATTTATACTTTCGATCAGCACGTGATATTATAATTTTCCGTCCATGGAAAGAGAAGAGCTGTCCCGACTTTTCTCCCGTTTCAGCAATAAATACCTATTCGCGCCACGATCCCCCTCCGCTCACGTACCCCAGCCATCGTTTCTCCTCTTCCTCTTCTTCTTGTGTCTTCGTTACACTGCACTGCAACACCAAAGATTTTGGAGCTTCCACTTGGGATTGCTGATATGATGCTGCGTTACAAACTTTCCTGCAAAAACCAGCTGTACTGCTGATGTTGAGGAGGCGCTACTATGCCTTTCGTATAGTCCTTTCTTGTGGCACACCCTTGATGTCCTAATCGATCGAGTGGCTAACTGCTTCCGTTGCTGTTGCTGATGATGTTATCACCCAATACTGTTTGTTCCGCTAAAGATTTCACGAGGCTCAGAGTACGTGCATTATAACATACGCTTGCGTTTTCAAGAGCTCGCCGAGGCGATAAAATTTATTCTCTAACGGATGCAACTGATGAACCAGATGAGAGAATGTTCTTATTTTGTGTATCCCCTGCGAATAATCAAAGATCGATCGATTACCCGTTCAAACGGGAAAAATTCCTTTCAACGTGGACTCCCTGAATGTGCTTGTTTTCACACCTATGATAGTTATTGCGCGGACGCATCAGTCGTGTGCTTCGAACAACGACAATTTACATTTTTAATGCCAATCAGGCAGCGGAGATACGTACAACCGACAAGTATATGGCGAACTTCTCTGCAGCCCCCCCCCCCCCCCCCCCCTCCGACCGGGGAGAGAAGAAACTTGAGTAGACTTCCGCACATCGTTCGAAAACTTGCGCGGAGGCTCGCTCCCTCCATTGTGCTTGTACGCGGCGAGAGAATAACAAACGCTCGAAGAATTTTCCACGGCCTTTTGCCATTGGCCGCCAGCTGCCCCGTGACGCGGAAGAATTTTTCGCGCGTGTGTCACGTTTTCCGGTGAAAAGTCGAACCGTAGCCTTTTGACCGTGTACCATTGGATGATGTATATATATTTGAGGAACCTCTCGGTGCAAAGCAGCGTCGTCACTTCTCGTCGGCACCTTAATGCGTCGACAGCGGGGAAAAAGTGGACGGTATAGAGACTTGGTCAGCCTGAACGGGGTCTGGAAAGAGAAAACAAAATAAACGAGTGTTCATTCTCCTCCGGGGACAGCCGTGGGCCGTCGGGGGACGCACAGAGTTGCATCAAATTGCTCCTGGAAAATCTAATTTAATATGAAAACTGACGGACCGCTCGGGGAAAGGGGGCCGGAGGAAAAACAACGTCCCACGGCAGCGGCCGCGGGAAATTGCGCGGCTAAAATTGTTCCTGTGAGATACGCTCGTCCTGCTGCCGTGCAGCCAATTTTTGTCGGCCTGCCCGGCCTTTACACCGTGTGCTCTGTTGTCGTTGTCGCGTCCGCCGTGTAGGTGTGATTTTTCGCCCTCTTTTAGTACGTTAGTCACACACACACGCGCGCGCGCGCGAGCTTCGCAATGAAAACACGTTCCTCCATTACGTTGAAAACCAAGTTTTCCCCCCGTGTCATGATCAGTTCTGATGCTGAGTAAACAGGACGTGAAAGAACAATACCCGTCAAATATGAAATTTCTCTTATTTGCAGAGCGCTCAAAATTATTATTAATGTGATTTTTTGCCATCCAATATTTACTTTGATGTTTCGTGCTTTCTTCTTTCTGGGGGGAACATTTCTTTTACGAGGATTCACGTGTCAAAGAGAGAGAGAGAGAGGAAGAGACGAGAGGCGATGACATTGAAGGCGAGGCCGCAAGTGACGTTTTTCCGAGCAATTTACTTTATCCATACCTCCCTCATCTGGTTTGGAGCTCAGAAAGGGTTGGCTGCAAGCGTCCATTAGGCGGTGGTTGATTGTCAATGTTTTATTATTCATGTGTGTTTATTTTTTAATTGTTTCGTAAGTTGGGCTCCCGTAATAATGAGGATTAAAAACAAAAGCATTAACATTTTGCATGCATCTTTGGCAAAGTTGTATCGGCTTGCCAGATCGATATTTCACCATTGCGTTCCAAGCAGAGAAATCAATTGAACTTTCAGCGGGGCTCAACTGCCTCGGTGAAGTTATAAAACGTGGCTCGATTCGGTTATTAGAAAGAGGAGAAGTACTTTCGACGACCGGCGGAAGGGGGGCGATAATAACGCCCTGGCCTATATCTATGATCTCATGTTGCCATACTACTTCTATTAGAAAAAAAAAAACATGAAAAGTATGGAAAAGATCTAAAAAATTGGACTGGCAAGTATCCTTTGTGAGTGTTATAATTTTAGCAGTCGTTCTTAGTGAGGCATTAATTTATCAGAGTATACAAACGCAGAAGGTGAAATAATATCCTTAATTAAAACTTTGAAAGTTTCTCAAATTAGACGGAAAAGAAAGTTTTTACTTATTAAAGAAAGAAAAACTCAATTCCCGTTTCTGTCCAGTATATTAAATAATTCAACATTTATTCAAAAGCCAAGAGCTTTAATTCGTTATCGTCTAGAGCCAATCAAAATATTTATAATAATCTACAAGAAATTCAATTGAGACTACTTAGAATTTGATAAAAGTTATTCAATCAGTTCAATTTTTTAAATTGTTCTATGCTAGCAACTAATTATGATCAGCAGTGATAATCTATACACTTTAGAATAGATTTGAGTTACGCGTGAATTACAAAGCATTCGAAAAATATAAAAAATAGAATCATGTAAAATACCTTGTTTTATTTTTCTAATTCATTGAGGCACATCAATATTTTTCTTTGTCATCAGATTCCTAATGTCTTTCATAAAATGCAAATCAACGTCATCTATATAATACATTGAAAATCATTATGTACCAACATGTTCACTGCACTAATAGAAAAAATGATTGTGTTACAAATATGATTCAACTAAACGCGATATTAGTCTGTCTGACCAGCACATGCACAAAAAATTTGTCAGTAATTTTATTACTCAGGAAGTTTCAATTTCATTTTGATTACAACTTTATTTTATTCGGTTGCAAAGTAATGCTACGTGTTTGCACATCAGATATGGTTATAACGAAACATTACTCTCATTTCATATTTAATTTTCTAGAAATTCGTTTAAAACATCATTCAGACCATGTTGCTTTCTGAATTCGAAAGTCGAAAATCAGAGTCTAATAACGTGCATGGTTCTAAAAGGCCATTTAAAAATCGAAGCTGACTCGATTTGTGTTCTCGTTAAAAGCTGATGGACCGATTTCTGAAGCTATAGTCTTTCGAAATCAAGATAATAATCTTTATAAATCTACCACTAGCAGCAGTACAGTCGTGTCAGAGTCGTGTGGAAAAACACCTATAATAATATGAGGGTTGGAAAAAAAAGAAACAGAGAAGGAGAGGAAGGAGGTAGGGTATAACTGCAGCAGAGCAACAAACTTAAAAGAGCCACTTTCCTCTCGTGCCGAAGTAGCAAGATTTCAAGAGTGTTTTTAAAGTGTCTCTCGACTTTTCTTGCTACTTATCACGTTCGCGGTGACTCCAAAGCATGTTAATTGTCTTAATTTGTCTTTGAGAATTATGAAGCACCTTAGAGCTAACTTGATTATTCGGTTTCGCGGAACATTATTCGAGTGAGACAGGATGTCATCAAGGGGGGGGGGGGGGGGATATACATATCGAACTAACGAAAGGAAAAAAAGAGGAAAAATCGTATGTCCTTTGGCTGTGAATTAATATGTCCCTTCACATCCGTTGTTATATTTATGCGTATATATTGTGTAAATATGTAAAACTCAAAAGTATTAAATTTATATATTCTACATACTAATAACGTAGTTCAAAGTTCATGAACTTCTCATGTAACCCCATTCAAATATAAAAAATTCAAACAACAACAGAACAATTAATTATACGAACCAAAACTAATTTACTAAAATCGATGGTGCAAGTATAATGATACAAGTTAAAAACAACGGCAGCACGCAGGGCTGAAGCAGTATTGAATATATAGAGCTACATTAGACGCATCTGGGGATAGGTATGGTATGTATTATCCCATTTTACATGATGCAGTTTATGCAACTTACGGAAAATGATTTTTTTTTTTTGGCGTAAATATTCGTATATGAACGAGAAATCGAGAATATTGGCCAAGATTATGGTGCAAGAAACTTTCTTGCATCATGAGCCAACACAGAGCTCCTGCTAGTAAATAGTAACTATCTGTAACTCAATGTAACTGGGAGGCTGCAGTCACGTGCGCACCCAAGTACGTGCGATATTGTAATAAGAACATAGCCTGGGGTAAAATAACGTATAGGAATCATAATTCCTCATAAGGAAGCCAAGGGGAGCAAGGGGCTTTGGCTAGCAGTCAAATCCTTATAACTACGTAATAAAGAAATACACATACTATACACACATATATTATGTATGTATGTGTGTGTGTTTATGCTTATATATCTACGTATTTTTTCAAGTAATTGGCTTTCAGTCCTTGCATCCATTTGTTCAAATTACCATGCGTTAGATAGTGGTGGATGAACAGAAAAAATGACTGCGGGATCACTACACGGGTGTTGCAGGGGGTATATATATATCTGTACATATTTATCTCAATGTACTATAAATATGTTAGCTTTGAGAACAATATTCAGTCAGTCAACCATCTATCTTTCCCCCATGTGCAAACCACCTCCGCACAATCATTCAAAATTTATTATTTTTCTTCGATAATTAGATGATTTGATACAAAGTAAAATATTGTAATTTTTGGTAATCGTCGGTGCTCCTTCAACAATCGTGCATGTTTTTATCCGTTATGCATACATTCTGTTGATGGTCCTCAGTATCATTTTTTTTTGTTTACGTTCTCACTTACACAATATATTATATGTATACTTATGTGTATGCCCTATAGTATCGTTATCCCAATTCCCAAAAGATGATTCCTCGATGTCAGACTGCGTTCATGTACGCGGCACCTCACTGATTGCCGCCGACGAAAGCCTTAATTGCACTCGCAGTCAAACATTTGCATTTCCCCGAGCACCACCAGTCTCTCTCACTCTCTCTCTTTCTACACGTTATGTTTGACGCAGCCATCGCATCGTGCAGGTATACTTGCGTACGTTTCCACGCGCCAGGGCTACTGCAACAGCTTCTATTACCCTTACACCCCTTGAGCCGTCTCCCCCGGTGATAGAGGTGCACCTGTGGAAACATAGCTATCTATATATATATATATGTGTACATGTGCGCGAGCATTCTCGGGGAGTTGGCTCGTTTGACGTTGCTTTGAAATTTCAACGAGGCGGTGCTTCGACCGGTATTTTTGAATTCGCGTTGAAGTTTGCGGATTGATTACGGTCACGTAACTACGGACCGGAGTTGTTTTTCGACAAGAAGAGTGGATTTCACCGTAATGCCGGGGTATTATGTGGCTCTATAAGGATTGTTTCCACTCTTGCTTAACACAGGATTTTAGGATCGCGTTTAACACAAATTTGTTTGTTGCACATCCTTTTTTTTTTAATTTTTTTTTATAAATATTCTTTTAGTGATTCGCAACGAATAGAAGACTGCTTCCATGTAGCAATATAGCGCTTTTCTCTTTGTCATGTTGGGATGGGTGAAATCTTGTGATTTATTTTATAATTACGTTCAAGTTAGCTGAACCATTTTTTTTTTTCAAACGAAAATTTGTATTATTAATTACAGTGGAACAAAGAGTAAACATAACTCAGTGACTTTATTTTTTTTAATTCTAAATTTAAATCATCGAATTAGGGCAGGTCACTCTAATGTCTTCTTTCGTCGTTGGCTCGTCTTACCTCAGTCGACTGTTTCTACTGAATTTTGTAGACGACACGCTCTTAAGGGTTCTACAGTAAAATTATGACTAATAAGTTAAAAATGGATATAGGGTTGAATCATTATAATTGTTTACACCATCGAAGCAAATATTCGACGAGACGACATTATAGAGTGATCTACCCTAGTTAGGTGATTTAAATTTAGCAATGAAAATGTATGATACTTGGGTTACCTACCTTGGTATACCATAATTTTTACTTCATTAATAAATGTGTATCTTTGTAATGTTTCATATAATTTTGTTATTCTCAGGCCAATGACAATTCCAAAAAAATGCATAGAAGCTCAGCTTGACATATTGAGACAAATTATCAGAAGCGCAAAAGTTGAAGATCTCAATGAGTACATTTTTCTACTGCTTTGAGTCAACGAGAAAAATAATGCCTCTAATTCCCTAAAACTAGCTTGTATAACGTATCCGATTTTTCTGCTCACGTAGCACCTGCTTATCTCGACGGGACACTAAAATCGCTGCGTTAATAAAATTTTGCTTGCCCTTTATTCAGCACGAGTAGTCTCCTATCTCATAAAAGGGGGATCCAATTCAATTCACCACTCTCATTTCATTCCACGACGTTATTCCTTGGGTGGAACTTTCATTCTATAGAAAACGAGAGATAGAGGGAAACTACCGACCGTAATCGCTCGACCCACGTTCTCAACTTACTCTATCTCTCTTTTCCCGTCACGAGCTGAACGCTAATACCTACCCACCGGCTTGATGTACATGCATACGCTTAAATTACCGCAGTATCTCTCCGTCACACACCATCACGACTACCTATACCTCAGATCCGTTGCTTCAAGCCGGATCCTCTCATTTTTCACTCTCTCTCTCTCTCCCTCCCCCCTCATCCTCGGCCACACGACCACAGTTAATCCAAACCAACCTCGCGAGCTTCGCGGCTGGTATTGCGTAACTTCTCTTGCCTCTGTACGACTCGGTCAATCCAATTTTAATCTCGAAGATGTCTCTAGATGCCTTGAGGGCCAAAATTGGATGGTGCTCTGCAATACCTTTTCAGGCAAGATATAAGCTCGGCAATGAACTGCTCGGGTCCTGCTGTTTGGTCTCGCTCCATCACGAGATCATTGTATGCAATGGCCAATTACGCGATTGATGCAGCGTAATCTTGACCAAGAGCTGCTGCCCTGTTGTTCGAACCCCGGCCGCAACGATGCAGGCTAATAAAATGCATTTTTCCACCATCACATTGATATTGGATGCTGAGGAAACAGTTGAAAATTTGAAAAATGTGATATGCTCATGCCTTTGCCTTGAAAGAATGAATGAAAGCAGAAAGAAAATTGAAAAAAAAATTTATTTAAAACTGGACTCGATTAATTGCAGTATAGTCTCTCAAATTTTCATCACGCTATCTATTTATTGATTTATCAACTGCTTGATATTGCTGGTTGGCTACTGATGTTTTTCTTTCTTGTATTTATACTTTTTACATGCACTAAAAGTGATGTAAAAAAAATACTTCGGTACATCGAACGATTAGGACTCACGCGCACACGCACGCGCACGTTTGTTTAGCTAAGAGTCGGAAATTTTGTATTTATTTATTATTACAAAAAGTACCCAATGCGGTTGTAAATTTTTCCCTTGATCAAATGAGAGAAATGAATCTTATTCTAGCTGGAGCCCTAAATCCCATTTTATGAGTCCTGTTGTTGGGCTGCTTCATAGATACATAAAATCCTTGCTCGGTAGTGAATTCATAACGATCACCCTCGATAGTAGAAATGATAATTGTGGACGAGTGCACATGAGTCATTCCACGAAAAACGGGATATTTTGGCATGTAAAATAGGATTTTTAAAGTTAACTGTTTATAATTTTTCAACGAAATTTAGTTTGGTACTAATGCACGCCTTCGTACACTAGTCACCTAATCAATAATGTAAAATACCATCTTACTGCCACGGCAAACATTTTTTCAACTTGATTTCAAATGGGCTATCTAGATAAAATTAGTTAACACCGTTTTGAAAAAAAGTTTTGACTCAAAATAATAAAGCACGTTGATTATAAACATAGGCTTCCTGAAATATCGCAGTTTTTGTGAAATGACCCATATACGTTATTGAAAACTACCCGGAAAACTACTCTGCTTAAGTTTCAAGTGTTAGCAATGATGTTACATTGGTTGTCAATTATTCTTCAATGTTTATAAATTTATTTATGTGCATATTGTATGATAAATTAACTAAATATGAAGACATTATTATTATATCACCTATTATTTTATTACATTACATATGTATACGTTATTAAAAACTACTCTGTTTAAGTTTCAAGTGTAAGATAAGTCTACTCACGAAACATGATCTCCTTATTTCTTACTCTGTTGTTGATCGCCTACTGCTCAGTAAATACGTGTTCACTCGATGGATGACTAGATCACACTGTCAGCTTAGACAGCTGAGTGAGTCAGTAGTCACTGATCTACATGAAGTGCGCACTCTCTACTGCGCAACGAGCTGCGTAATGAGCTCATCTGATGTTTTGTTAACAGTATGATGTAGTCATTCGTCGAGTGAACACGTATTGTAGTAAGCAGTGAGCGATCAACAACGGAATAGGAAATAAGGGGATTATGCTTCGTGAGTAGACTTATCTTACACTTGAAACTTGAATAGAATAGTTTTTAATAACGTATACTTGCGTATACAATGTAATCGTATATTTTTATAAGTACTACAAGTATAAGCACAATAATAATGCATACATAGTAAATGCAGTGATTTCACTGTACAATATATACATGTACACTTTCAAAAAATTTTTTTTTATAGTTCTAAACCACTCGGAAAGGTGCTAGACAGTTCAGATTATTGGAAAATACATTTTGAAAAAATTAGAAAGTTAACACATAGGTTGTATAAGCCGCTGAAAATGAAAATTTTAAATGCTTCCCGTTACGGTAATGACATTTTGGCCTGCTTTTTCCATCTCTTAAGGCAATTATTTTTTTGACTCGATTTCAAAAGGGTTATCTAGATAACATTAGTTTACACCGTGTAAAAAAAGTTTTGACTGAAAATAATGAAATGCGTTGTTTATAAACATAGGCTTCATGAAATATCGCAGTATTTGCGAAATTACCCGTATGTTATGTCCATCAAAGGTAGTCGATTGAAATGCGTACAATTTTGTTTAATTGTGAGATTTGTGATTGGTGCCAATCCCAGCTATATAAGTATTACTTATTTGATGGATATGTAAGCAGATGAAATTTGAAATAAGTATTCACCTTGTATGTTTATGCGGCGCTGCTGCAACTGATGTGGTATAATAAATGGCTTTGATTGCGAGTACATTCAAAGTTTATTAGCCTTTGCGAGGCAGGCTCTTTGAAAGATCGAAGCGTGTCAGACTCTCATTGTTGTTGCAGTTAATTGATGAATTTTTAAATTCGACAGTAGCTGTTGAATTATATCGATGCTTCGTTCAACCACTCGAGCTTTTGTGGGTTCATCCATACAAGACATGAAAAATCTAGCAAATTTTTCATCAACTTTTTTTATTATTGTATCGTTCGAAAGGTAGAAGCTGAAATTCAACGTAGGTTATCGGTGATCAAACGAAGCTGTTGTGCAACAAGTTTAGCGGGAAGTAATTGGAAAAAAAAGTTATCCTCAGGAGCACTCAAGCTTCGTCCGAAATAGCATCACGCGAGTTTTTAGAGAATATAACAAACTTCTCGCAGTACGAACCCGTAGTCTCTAATCAAATTATTTATCGGACCAACTGATGGAGCAAAGCGAATGTTTTTCGCCTTCTATCATGATTTCGCGCACTCTCATTTATATCTTCACCGCGATTTTAATTTGCAGTTTTTGTGAATCCAAATTTATCCTATGAAAACTCATGATGAAAAAACCAACGAAATTTTTCTCATTCATGATTTGGCTAAATATCAAGTTTTGCTGCGACTCGGGATTTTCCGGGGATAGGAGATAGAGGGAGAAAAGAGCACGACAATTTTGCCGAGCTTTCGACGAAATGACGAATAAACTTTCAAGAGTGCAACTCCACCTCTAATTCATCTCTACCCTCCTCTCACTCCCAATCTCTCTGCTCACGATATTTCATCGAGGCGGTGCGGAAGCGAAACTTGAATCCATTTCGACACCACAGAAAATTGGTTTTTCCTCTCGACGAGGGCTGAGAAAGGAAGCCAGGACGGGAGTGAAGCACAGAGTTAGCAAAGGGGGCTCTTTTCGCGCTGCTACAGCGACAAACACCGAGCTTATACGTGGTCCCGTGCGCCCTTTGCCAAGTGACTTTGTCCTCCCCAGCTCCCTTCGACTGAACCCACTTTTTCGCGCCCTTCGCTCTTACACGTCGTAAAAATCGAATGCGTGCATCCAGGGAGCTAAAGTAAATAATGTCCTCGATGGTCTACTCTGGGTAGAGCAACAATACACGTGTCGTATATATCGAGGGAATTCACCGAGTCACCGTTAAAAGCAGGGAAAAAATATCATCCCAGAATCGTCGTGACTCTTGCTTGGAAAATAACGAGATGCGGCCGATAACCCATCCGTTTCATGCGTTACAATGCTTTTTTTTCCACCTCCAAGTGAGTGTATAATTGTTTTATTGTCACTCTCTCTCTCTCTCTCTCTCTCTCTTTCTCGTCCTTTGACGGGGTGGACAACAAAAAATAATTTTGTATGCAAAGTCGATCGCCATCCAGTAGACCCGACGAACTCGGTCTGTTTTATTTCACCTCTTCGTATTTGGTCATGCAAAGCAAGTGGCTGCGGGGAAAAGGGAAAGAGGAGGAAGATGATGAAGTGGAGAAGAAGAAAGAGAGGGGAGCACTCGCTCCTGTTGTGCGCTGATGATCATTAAAGAATAAACATCGAAAGTACCGGAGTTGATGAGAGGAGGGGGGACTTTTGGCTCCTCGTCAAGTGTTGCACATCCAAGCATTCAAGATTTCAAAACAGCCTTTCCCCAAGTGTATATATATACCCCTGCACCGTCCTTCTTTTACCTCGGCTTTCGCATCGTTTTCTCGATTTTCTCTCCAACACTTGCTGACCTCAAAGCTAGTCAAGTGTACAAGGAGCGCCGTGGCTTGCGTTGGGGGGTATTAACAGGAAAACGAACAGTACGCTGCTGCGAATACCACGTAATTTTTATTCTCGAAATAACCTGATGTATCGCACTGGCCACGCAACACAGGGCTTTCGAGAGAAACGCTCAATCTTGGACGATCTCTGACGAAGATGTCTTACAGTTGTGCGTGTATAACTCACAGGGGAGAGCTTTAATTCCCATTAATATTCACGGACTTTCGGTGAAAGGGAGGGTGAGGAAAAAAGTCGTGCAACAAAAACAAAAGCGATGACGTGTTCTCTCCTGTCCTGAGAGTTACTGGGAGCCTGTGGTACGTACTGTTTTATGTATGTATACAGGCATGAACGATGCTGCGCGAGGAGAGCAAATATAAAAGCTGCCAACCGAGCTGGTATACACACGCTATAACTATACAGATGTACGAGTACTGTTCTGACGGGAGTATAGGTATAACAGGTGTTCGCTCAGACTGTTGCTGCTGCTGTAAGTGGGAAAAGGTGGGTGTGTGATTGTATCGCGGGGAGAAAACGAGGGGGGTAAACAACGGGGCGTTTGAAGCGTCTGATGGCTCTCGCGCGTCGCCGAGTCAAGTGACGCGCACCTGCCATTTCACACGAGCTGCACTGGTCGCGGGAGCGTACTATATTCATGCCTGTGTGTGTCTGTGTGACACAGGCGAACCGAACAGCAGCCTTAAGTGGCCATTAGGTAGGTAGGTAGGTAGGTAGCTAGGTACCCGATATGCTGACCCTCAACGTCTATTATTACTCCGGTGCGTCGGCACCATCCAATTATCTAGATTGTCATACGTACCATTATCTTCGTCCGCCGATGATTTTTCTCAAAACTCTGACTGACCCAATCACACACCTTCCCATGTGCGCGTCATCGCGTGTCCAGCGACTAATCAGATTTTACATTCAGGCCAAGATCGTTACGGTTTTATTGTCTCCATTGGGTTGAGTCGGAGGCGAGGTAGGCATGCAGATATACACAGTTACTTCCCTCGTTCTTCGCTACAGTACAAATTCGTAAGTAACTCTTTGGGTAAGCGAAGCTTGTCGTTCCTAGACCGAGCACCTCGAGGCAATTGTATGCAGTATAATCCAACGTGCAAATGATATCAATCAGGATATCGTATGAACAATTCTATCCGGTCCGTCGAGTAGATTATCAAAAAACGTTGGACACGTATTTTTTTTCTTCTTTTTTTACATGAACAACATTGATGGAGAGTCTAATAGTAGGGGCTCGTACGATTTTATGCTCCATCTACGTCAAGTTCGTTTGAGTGGATGAAAAAAAAAAAAAGAAGAAAAAATTCGTGTCCAATATTTTTTGATAATCTACATGACGGACCAGATAGGATTTTTCGCGCGAAATCCCAATTGGCGCCAGGCACGGAAATTTAATGAAATTTGCACGGGTGCGTCTCGATGGCAACAAAAAACAAGTTTAATTGATCCACCCGAACTTGTAAAATTTTCAATCCATTTTATTCGTTATCCACACAGACACCAACTGGAAAATATCCAGCCAGTAGCAGAAGTAGAACTATGTGGCGCAATGAACGAAAAAAATCTGATTCCCGTTCATCAACGTTATCGCTAAATGTAAATAAATCATTTTATTAATTCAGTCTGCGAGGCAAACATTATTATCAGGCGGTGAAGGCGACGAGAGCACGAGAGGGGAGGAAGAGCACAGCGAGACAGAGGTGAAGCCGCGTCACGTGCATTTCACGGAAATTCCGCAAGAATTCGTTCCAGAGCTTGAATAATTTCCCTCTCCTCTCCTACGCTGCCAAACGGTGGTGCACACACTCTCTTCTCGTACTTTTTTTCTCTTCGTCACTACGTTGCGAGCATTAATTACGTATACCTCTCACCGCTCGGCCCTGGACGTGAGGTTTTCCTCCCAAATGTCATTTCCTGCGAGTTGGAGCAGCGAATTTCTCTCGGCATTCGTTATTCCACACTCCACAGTGCTCGTCGGTACGGGTGTGTAGGTATATGTACATACATACATTACGTCATTTCATGGTAGTAGCCTCCTCCCTCCCCGTGAACGTTAGCCCTGGGCTACGGCAGAAACGGTCCCACTTTCGCTGTTACTTCGTCCCCACTGAGATTTATTACTCATGCCTGCCTGCCTTCCTGCCTTGGAGCACTGCTGCAGCTAGTCTTGTCACAGACATGAATATACGTATTGTGCGAAAATTGTGTCGACAGACTGCTGGGGAGCACCGGTACGTGTCTCTGCATGGATGCATGCCTTGCACGCAACGCCCTACTGATCAAGAAAACGGAATTGGTGCCAAGACAGGATAAATAGATACTACTACTACTACTACTACTACTACTACTACTACTACTACTACTACTACTACTACTACTACTACTACTCCTTTCTGAGACTTGCAAGTTTTTTGTTTCTTCTCCGTCGGACAAATGCTCCGCGTTCATTTGTCCATTCATCCGAAGCAGCCTTTCTTTTTTTGCCTTTTTTTTTTTTGTTCAGCCTAAAAACTGAGCGCTTGGCATTCGCGGAATACAACAACACGCAGCGACAGAGACACGTGGAATAAAGAACTCCGACGTGACAGGAGAGAAAAGACGAACGTTTAAGAAAAATGAAGAGTCAAAGACATGTGGGCCGTGACATAGAAATTGATATACCTATAGTGACTGAAACGCAGAGGCGGAAACGTAAGGAAATTGAAGCAAGAACATTCAAGTACAAAATTAGAGACAGAGACAATCAAGGACGACTAAGAAAGTGAAAATAATTTAATAGATGAAAGATGAAGACATCGACTTGGACCGCACCGTTAAATTTAAAATAGAATGGACATAAACTTGGAGTAAAAAGACTGACACCCAGATACAGAGATACAGATGCTAAATGAATACTAAAAAAAGAGTAAATAGTTGAAATAGTTACAACGCAACCGAATCTAGATGCAGTAAGTTTTACATAATTATATGGCTGGCCGTGCAGGAGCAGATATATACCGGTATAGTATTATGTTAGTAGTATAGCTGTAGCAGCGGTCATACGGAGCCCATGAACGAGAGTCGACGTGAGACTCTGTGAGTAAGTGTATGCATGCATCAAGCTGTGAAAAAAAGGTAGAAAAAAGACTGATTAGCTGTACATTTGTATCATATACGTGTACACGCGCACCCAAAAGTTGACACGACTGTAACAACCCAGATGTGCACCAGTACATTGCCGTACAACTTTGAGAAAAGATGATAGCCATAAGTACTTTGCAAATCAGTTGGCAGCAAAGCTTGGAGCTAGATGTGTCCTTACCTCTCTTTCTTTCGTCACATTTCTCTTTTCCCGTACCACCTTTGCAGCTTTTTTCGACTCTCGCGTAGAACGAATGGATATCCCGCCGCATGCTCAGCACAAATAGAGATACGAGTGTCAGGGGTGTGGATGTTGTGTCCAGAATATTATTGTGCTGCTGTGCGATCGAATGATAAATTGATGGCGGTGAAGCTCCTCTTCCGCACCTTCTCCTCGCGCATCGTACGTCGAGATATACTCCACTATCTACAACTACTACTACTACTACCCTGGGACTTTTTGTACCAAACTCGAGATCATTAAATTTCTCCACCTCGTAGTCTCTACCTCCTCTGGTCTTTCTCTGCTTTTCCTCTTTACTCCCGCGGCTTCATTTTTCAGCGGCCTGCCGAGATCAAACGTTTTGTGCCTGCAGGAGGTCGGAATCTGTGTGATTTTTCGAATCAAGTACAACACTTTTCAGGACAATCACTTACTCATTTACTTACAGATAACACTTCCTCTATACGTGGGAATTAAAAATACTCATCTTGCATTGTCCTGCACTGATGATGATGGACACGATTCTATATTATTAAGTATTTTGTTTCCAAGCTCTTTACGGATACCAAGATGAAGTCTTGGTGCACAGGACACAAAGCAAGGATCAAAAGACAGAGAAGAAACTATTGTTTTTGTATCGTTCCACTTAGGAATTTCAATTTTTTGTAAATTCATGATTCAAGGCCGCAACTTTAATTAAAAAGCCTACGTAAGGTCGAACTCGTGAATTTCCAATGCGCCCACCTTTGTTGCGAAGTAGTATACGCGCTACACTGCGAATATAATTTCAAGGATAATATTTAACAAAGTTGAAAGACCCTTTGGTCACTCTTTGTCCTTTTTTTTCATTTCTAGAGTTAGCGTAATTAAATGTGCACAAAGGAAGATTTTCTCATTCAAAAGGTTTTTACTCTGGAAAGAATGCTTGTGTCAACTATTAATACTTTGAATCAACTTTGAGAGCGAGCGTAGGACAACTTTTGTCGGGCTCATCACATTATCTGATATTATTGAAGTCGTCATATTATTCATATCTTTCTAGATAACTATGCTTGGAAAAGTTTTAATTAATAATGGATAAGTTTTACGTTTGCATTCATGGAGATGAAAAAAAAAAAAGAAATTGTATGAGAAAAAAAACAACACAAATTTGTTCGCGTCGGCTTATGAGTTGCAAAATCTCGTTATCGCACCGTGCGAATCCCCGTCGATGATTATGACGTATTTGAATGAATCGATCATCGTACGTGAGATCTAAAAAACATTGAAAACAAATCAGCGTTGATTGCAATTTCTCGCTCGAAAAAGAACTCAGTGGAAAATTTGACGGTACTGACACTGGCACACTATGAAGCCAGGGAGAAACAGTCATGCGGTATATCGGTATATTGTGATCTCGGCCAGATTGGGTGTTTTGTATCTTTATTTCACTTTATTCAACGGATTTTTTAAAGCTTATCAATGATATGAATCGTTCATAAGACTCGTACGATCGGCATAATGTTTGAACAGTTATTGATGCTGTCGACTCATTCATTGACTTTTCTACTTAGAAAGACATTGAGACCATATTTTGTTGACAGTGAGATTAAAATCCAAGTTCGAGATATTTTTCTACGCAAAAGCCATGACGTGAAGAATCCACCAGTTCTAAGACTAACTCGACACTATTGTAATTTGACAAGAAAAGATCCTTCCTCAATTCGACCCTGACACTTAAAAGTTAGGATGGATTAAAAATTAGCAACGACATTTACATCGCAATTGAAATTTCCCAGCTCGTTCTTAACTTCTTTAACTTTTGAACGAAAAGTTCAAACTAAATACAACCTTTTTTTCTGGGTAACATAATCTCATTACCACGGCTTTCCTTTACCGTACGATACACGCATTGCATCTATTGCAATTTTAGTTAACTAGAAAAGTACTGTACGTGATTTTGGAGCAACGAAGCATTCGAAACTAATATCGTATTTAGATTATACGCAGATTGATACATGAATGTAGCATAACTTTGATACTGCTTTAATCCAACAACGCTTTCAATAGTTGCAATTAAACGTAACCAATGAATTATCGACACATAAATACAATACAAATTGATCCAGCTCTACTGCATGCCAAGTACTGTTTATTCACCTCCGATTCCGACTAAAGTATATTGTTTATACTTTGGGGTCCATTCAGGTATTATGAAAACATTTCTGTGAAACGTGTCATTCCTCATTAAAAATTGAAAAAGTATCTTTTTCCAGCTCTAAATCGAGACAGACTATTTTTCTTCACAGGAGCATTGTTCGTTGTCGCTGAGGTGGAACAGTGACAGAAAGTCCTTGCGCCAATGCGTACAAGCTCTTTGGCGATGAGAATAGAAAATGAAGCTCCGAAGAAATATTAAGATATACGAGAATAACGAAAGAAGAGAATATCCGCGGATTTTTCCTCAAATCTGTCAGTCTCCCGTTCTCGTCTTCTCCTCCAACGCCACGGCCTCGTCGTGCCATGGATTTGAATTTTCTCTTCGGGTCCACAAACTTTTTCCCATAATTGGGTCACTACTACTACTACTACTACTACCACCACTACTGTATACACCACAGCTGATGCCTCCTTCTCGCTCGAACGAAACAAAGAGAAATTTATCGCGCCCACAGGGGGTATACGGTGCGCGATCGAAAAAGTTTTTCGCAGCGGGAGGGGTGAAGAACCTCGTCGCGAAAACTGGACCAAACGGCTCGTCTGGCTCCGCGTATATGCCGCGGCGATCGATTATTTTCTCTTTTGCCCGCCCGTTCGGTGGACTTGCGGCGGTAAATTGCCCCCCTTGTGGCCTCTGGGGGGCGCGGCTCTTGGGTGATTCCTTCTCCACCCATAATTCTTTTTCCCCCCCCCCCCCCCCCTCTCGTCCTCTTGGCCTTATTTTTCGCCCCGGGAGTGGTATCTGCAGGATGTGCCATTGAAGTTCATCGCGCGATTGTTGGCCCGCCCGA
Organism: Copidosoma aretas; assembly: GCA_030522625.1. Classification (NCBI taxonomy): domain Eukaryota; kingdom Metazoa; phylum Arthropoda; class Insecta; order Hymenoptera; family Encyrtidae; genus Copidosoma; species Copidosoma aretas. The sequence goes on along the minus strand of JAPYYV010008369.1, from coordinate 21,293 downwards.
ATACAGAGGATTGGGATTTTCCGCGCTGTGAAGTTGTTTGGAGAGTAACCATTTTTATTGCTTCCGCGCTGAAGAATTCAGATGCAATTTTTCTCGCATTCTTCAAACAGCCCCGACCCATTCTGTTCGAAACGCAGCTCGAGTTTCAAAAGTAATATCGATACTTTCGTACATGTGTGCGCTCCTCTGTTCGTTCTTCACTTTCCCCGCTCCCTCCCATCGCTCTGCTGCCCCTATCTCTTGGCACTTTCCGCGCGAACGGAAAAATTAATTAAAACTTTTGTTTATGTCGGGTACACACAACCAGTTAGAAGCGTCGCAGCTCTCTCTTCGAGCACAAACCTCCCTTTTTCCATTTCATGACCGTGAAATTTTTAATGCTCTTCGCAAATAACATTGTCTCACAATAGTATAGTTTGAATTCCGTGTCTTGTTTGGTGAGTTTGGTGAGCATCAGGCAAGAGGCAGCGATGGACGATTATTAGAAAAAAATAGAAAGAGTGTGAAAATTATAGGGTGTCGATGAGCCTCTTTCTACAACAGTGAGCTTTTTTTCGGGAGTACACAGTGCAACATCTATTCGCACGCTTACCTACACCTATTCTGAGTATTCATCGACCCGCATGTGCAGCATACTCGCTGTTTAGAAGACGGCAAGATCGTTCGAAGTAACTATTTTGAAAACTGTACCTGCGTTTTTTATACGTGTATAAACATATAGTCTCCCCAGCACCAGCATACATTTATCGAGCTGTGCAAGTTCGTCTTTGCTTGCTCAGCCTGAAAGAAAAGCAACACAAAAGACATAGAATGTTAATAGTTTTTGGATAAGTTAGCTTTGTACGAAAAAGTATAATAAAATAACATTCACATTTAATTTTATAAAATCACATTTTATTGATTCTGCGCAGGTACGACAACATTGTTCTTTCCTCCCGTATCAGTTGCTGCGATTTTTTTTTTTTTTTTTCGTTCACCTTCTTCGACGGCTGCGACTATAGCTGATGATTGTGCGACTGTGCGGGCTTGAGAAATGATGTATTGTCGAAAAAAAAAGACTGTTATTAGGCCGGAAAATAAATATCTGTATAGTGACGGGGCTTAATTACCTTTGGTTCTACTAGAGTCACCCTTTGACGTCGATCGGAAGATAAGTGAGCGGAGGGGATGATTAATTTTATAGCAAGGCCAAGCTCTCTCGCTAAATTTCTTTTCATTTTCCTGACACCCAGTAATCTCCAACGTCAATAATTAACATTGATTCGTTACGAAATTCGTTAAATGCAAGACAAAAAGCCAAACCTTGATATTAAAATTGATAGTTTGATGGATCAATAACTTGGCGACGTTGTAAATACATTCAATATTGCAGATTGAAAAATCACACGCCTATGGATGTATATCTCGTAGCGATCAACAACTGCGAAAGTTAATTGTTGGAAAAAAGAATAAACGAGTGACAGGAATCGATGCAACTGCAGCAGAAAAAATATCGCTATAGTTGGCATCAAAATCTCATATCAGGGATTATAAACTGGAATAGAATTAGAAACGAGGGTTTTTATTTGGACGTGCGAACGGGAGAACGAACAGATGAACGGCAAATATTATTACGGCAGATTCTCTTTCAAAATAAGCCCCTACGCTCGTGGGCGCTTGCCACCCGAACAAGATTTACAAGAGAGAGAGAGAGAGAGAGAGAGAGAGAGAGAGAGAGGGGGAACGAGATAGATGGCGAGCCCCACTTTCTGCATCCTCCACAATTATCTCTGCACTATATAGCTTTAGGTAGCGGGAATGGGGCTTTTAGCGATGCTGCTGCCGCTGCTGCTGTTTAAATATTGAGCACCGGCGGTGAAAGTGGGAGAGAAAAAAAATTCAATGATCCAATTGGCGTGCAAACGTACGACGAGAGGCAAATAGTAGTGGAGGGAGCGTGCGAGAGGGAGACGAGAGAGAGAAAAAAACGTTGCAAGGCGGTAAACAACTGTTTTCATTCCATTGTCGTTTTCATGGTCACTTTGGCGAAGCAGTGATTGTTATTTACGATCTGAATAGATTCGATGCGTGCATTAAATCTTCCTAGGAGATACCGGGGGGGAGACGGCCTCTTTGCTGCAGCTGAGGTATTCGATACTGTACCGACCGCGCTATCAATGAAAATGATCTAATGCTATATTCTCACGCAGAGATGAATAATTCCAACTAATGATATTTTTATCATAGCGTTAAAAATTTCACGTCATTCATTTCAAGTAATTTATGTTTACACTTGCACAAATGTTTTTAACAGGGCCACACGTTATCACACCACAGGACCCAAATAAAGTATATAAGCATGTATATCTCTTTTTCTCGAAGATATATCATAAACCCATTGGGACTTTTAGGTCGATCAAGCAAGGTTGACGATGCACTGCTATTACCCGCTGGGCGAGTGCTGAAACATTAATTATCAAGCCATTTAAAACTGATTATAATCTCTCGATTTCGAACCTCATTTTCATTTGTGTTTCGGATGTAAAGATCTCAAATTCATCTGATATTATAATATTAGCATTTGCTTGATTTAATTCCCATCCTATGAGAAAGTGTGCTATTAAAATAAATTGTATACTGTTTAACGTTTTGAAAACCAGTATTTTAATTAGAAATCAAAGATACTTCGTTTTTTCACTATTCATTACTTATCAGCTGAATTGATAAATAAATAATCGAATGTATCGTATGTGACTATAAAGAACAAACTGTGACCCGATGCATCACTTGAAATGTCCCTTTTGAGCTGTACGTGCCATGAACGGCTCAAGTGACTTAATAAAAGCTTTTGTCAATGACTGTCAAACCCGAATAAAAATTAAAACAGTATAAGACATTTTCAAAATCACGCACTGAGTGAATTTTATTGGCTCATAACGATGGGATTGGTGGGGGCCAAGAGCAGAAGATACTAACTGTATTTATTGGTTCAGTTGCATATATCTGATGGCAAATCCACAGGGGACTGACTGGGGACTGACCCAATAACCCAATAACCCAATATAACACGGTTCTGTGCGCATAAGCGTATACGCGCATACGTATATCTATTGACAGACACACTCTCAGGCGTAATTATCTCAGTTAGTACACAGTTAGTAGTATGATACAAGGATCCATATATATATATATATATATATATATACATATATATATATATATATATATATCGACAGCATAAATTATGCGCGTGTAACAGATAGGAGTACGGATGGTGTCTCTTAGTAAGTAATCAATCATAGAATGACCGATGGTGATGCATAGCCATGAACATCCTGTATATAGCTCAGGATGCTAATCGGCTTCATGTGCAGTTGTTTTGAGATTCATGTGCGTGGCACTTGAAATGGATTATATTTTTTTTCTTTCTCTTTCGTCTTTCGTAGTTGTTTGGTATTACAATATTTGCAAAATTAATAAAGCAACAAAATACACATGTAAAGGTTTTTAGAAGTCCCGTGTATTAGTAGATGCCTTGATTTGTAATAATTTATTAGTTTGCTCAGTAAGATATGACAACAAATAAATTATGAAACACGAAAGTAGTTTCAAATTATTACAAAAAAATTACTTCACAGAATTACTCATTAAAGTTACAGCGAACCAAGAAAAACCAAAATCTCTAGCATAAAATCATGCCTGATTTTTTTACAGAATTTATAAAAAAAGAAGCGAGAGTTTGTTTCATAATTGGTACTTTTACCTTATGGCCAAGAGTTTTAATACTAAATTTGTGTGCCTTCAAAATAATTTTAACTGTTAGAGTTTGTTTTGCTCACTGGATCTTACTAGGTCTTACTTCACTCGACTGTTTCTACTTATTGTTTTGCTTACGGCCCGTCTTACTTCACTCGACTGTTTCTACTCAGGACTGTTTCTATATATAGGTACATTATGTATGCAAGTATATTGGACGGCACAAAGAGTAGTTCACTTTCCTGGTGTTGGTGTGCGCTGGCATAGATTTTTTTATCCCCTCTCCAGACATGCCCACAGCGAATACTCGACTGTTTCTACTTATTGTTTTGCTTACGGCCTGTCTTACTTCACTCGACTGTTTCTACCCAGTTTGGCTATTGCCCGTCTTTCTGTACTCGACGGTTTCTACTTAGTTCTGCAGACGATAGATTTTTAGAGACATTAGAAACATTATGACACATGTAAATCGTGAGAAAATGCTTTCATGAATGAAGAAGAAAGTATAAAATAATTTTTTATCATAAATAATACTCGATCGCAAAATACTAGGCTGACTAACAGTACGCATACAATCAAATAATTGTGCAAAACCCTTATTTATGGATCAAGCATTGTTCCCGATGAATAATGATTTGAAAATGGGAAAATATTTCTTTTTACTTCAACAAATGGGCAAAACACAAGTGATCGAAACTGTTTGTACGTATACAGCGAAACCCCTCGCGTCCTTGGCAAACCGAAACACTATATCGCATGACGACCCGCGACGAAGACGACGCGAGAAATGAAAAATTCCAAACCATTTCAAGCAAGCGTCATAATATTCTCCGAATCCTCAAATTTAAAGACCCAGAGTAAAACCCAGAGCTTATTGTAAATCTAACGTCTTGCGCGCCGTGCCAATACTTGAAAATCGAATGTCGCAACATAAACGAAGTTACTTCACGGTCGCGTGGAAAAAAAATCGAAAAAAGCTTGATCCGACACCCGTAATGTTCAGAAGTCAGAATCACAGCTTTGTACTTCAACTTGTCGTTCTCCAGCCAGGTGGCGTCAAAATTATGCATGCGTACTGATGTATGTCCGCTCGCACACGCGGAAGAATACTCTTTTAACCGCATATTCACGCAAGATTGGGGTGGAGGCTGCATCTTGCCAACACAACAACGCCACGCTTCTGGCTTGACAGATTTTCTCCGGTATCGTCGTCAACGCCTACGTATAGTAGGAAGCCAAGTCGAGCGAGCAAATCTTCGCGAAAAGTACCGGGCGCTTTGCATTGCAGGCGCTCGACTACACAATAGATTAAGGCTGGCAAAGCTCCTTTTCTCCGTAGATGGCGCCGAGTCTTGCTGTTACTTCTAGTCTCCCTCTTCCCCTGCAGGAGGATTTTCCTGATTTTACATGCAGATTCTCTGTATACCGCTCTATACCTCTTTCTCGGCTCTCCCCGATCCTTTTTATTCTCTTGGGGGGGAAATCAAAATCACTCGCTCGAATGTTTCTCACTCATTCCGCGTAACATGCAAGGCATTCCGTATTCAGACTTACGCTGGGACTTTATCACCTTGGAGCTGCTTTGGTGTGCCATTTGAGGACGAAACTTGTTTCTTCGCGGCTCATACCTCGCGCATGGAGTCAAAGATATAAGGTTCGAGTTTTGATTCCGAATTCTTTTTTACAAGCTTTCATTTAATTTTTTTTTCCTGGCTCAGGTTTTCAATCCAAGATCCTCAAGCTTTCAGTTATAATCACGTGCAAGACTGCTCAGAGGAAAAAAAATCATACTCTATTTTTTAGTGCAACTCATGGAAAAATATTTTTTGTTCCTAATCTTTCTATTTCGCCTTATCGTACATTGCTATATAACGTTTCGCAAGTCATCGAATGTTGTAATGGCAATAATTTATCCGCCACGTACTGATCTAATAATTATTAAAGTACTTTATTACAAAGGGACATCCGCATTTCCATGCCTGTCGTACCTGCACACGCTGTCTCAATGAGCGTTTGCATTAAAATGCTACGACACCTATAACTACGAGTAACTATAACCATAACTGTACATGTATTCTCTTCGCACTTATACTTGGATGTAGGAAGAAAAGAAAAGAAAATTACCCTGTGATGAGATGGGATCATAAAATTTACGGCCAATTTTATCATCCCACTAGTCCAGTTTTATGTAGTCGAGACATAAAGTACACGTAGTATGGGAGCACAAGGCAGAGTTATATTATGTACCGACCGACAGGTGAAGAGTACATTAATTGCACGGAGTCTACCAAGTGCATTATTTATATCACTGGGGGCTCCGCCCCTGCGCGCTTCGCGCGCCAACCCCTCACAGTTAATAGAAAATATTTAATTTCTCGATTTTGTAAGACAAAAATTAAATACATCAATATTAAATATCATAAATACATCAAAATTACTGAATTAACTATGTATACATCATTATTGTATAACTTATGTTACTTTTAATATCACTAGTGGGCTCCGCACCCTGCACGCTTCACGCGCCAACCCCCAACTATTAACCAAACATTTTAATTTCCATTATTTTTCAAGAAAGATAAAATGATTAGCTATTTTATAACAGTTAGTTTTCATTTTTTTAAATTTAAATTACTCTTTATTCAATTTTTCAAAATCTTGTTTTTAAATTTTTCCGCTCCCAGCTAGTCTCAACCAATCAGATCAAGAGTTATTCTGTCGACAGTCACGTGTAACTGATTCTTTTAAGAGAGATTGTTTTATCGTGTACAAGTGCTCCTCGTTTGTACAATTTGTACGGAAAAAATAAATACGGAAAAGTAAAAAAATCCACAAAAGCCTTTACTATCTCCTAAATTGCAATAAATATTTTTTGGAATCGCTCCGCATATAGCGTACAGCACCTGCACGGACGCGAAAGAGTACATTAAATAAATGTGAATGCCTAAATTGTGTAGACCGATGAATGTGTAGTATTTCCCCGGTAACCAAACACTTAATTAGTCGTGGAGTGAAATTAATTTTGCGCATCCTACCGTTTCTGCCCCGTAGAGGTTGAAAATATTTGTAGTCTCGGGAGGAGGGAGCCAGAATCATTTCAGGTATACATACAACACAATATATTCAACGGGTGTCAAGTATAACATGCTATAGACGTGCAACCGCGTACATACATGAATGTATACACATAGACAACTGTACAAGCTGCTGCTGCGCCATCAGCTCTGCAGGACGTCCCGCGAATACGTTAATGGCTGGTGTCCGGGAAAACGACGCGGTAGGGTATGGAGGGACAGCTGTTGTGCAGTACGTGTGCACGGTGCAAATCATCACGCGCAACGAGAGCTAGCTGAGCCGTGCAGCTACTTACCAATAACGTGTCGCGCAAATCTGTCCCTGCCCCCCCCCCCCCACTTCAACCCCATCCCCTGCAGGGCAGCAATTCGGGTGTACACACACAGCGTAGTGCTCTGTATGTATGCCGTTACACGTCGCTCGGCTCCTGCATGCAGCACACCGGAGCTGGAGATGTTTGGGCCTCCCCGTTTTTCACGCGCCGACGCATGCACGTATACGCACGCACAGCATGTGGGTAATAGATACGAGCTCGATTATGGCCGCACGTGTGTTCTCCTCCCAGATATTATATGTACGTATATGTATACCCTTGACTCCACTTCCCTCCAATCTGGCGCACGGATGCACCTACTTGTATTTGTGTGTCGTGCGCTCTTTATCTCCGTTTCTCCGATAGAGATGTACAGGCTTCGGTCGAGTTTGTGCAGTTTGGAAACTTATTGAATTTCTGATGCCCCGACTCTTGCGTTCATGGTTTTACATTTTTTTTCGTTCAGTTAGGTTTTCCCGTGACACAACAAAAACAACAGCTCGGAGCAGGGTATATTCAAATTAGTTGTTTTTTTTTTTCCATGCGAAAGAGTACAGAGGAGTTATGCGTAACACGTTGTTATTATTTTATTCTCGTGTTCTTTCAGGACAGAGGTAGAGAAGAAAAAGAAGTTAGACGTGCATGGTGAGGAGCAGCGGCTCAACGGGAGGAGCCAGGAAGCCGAGAGGACGCAAAAAAGAGCCATGTGACCGAGTCGCGGTAGCACAACAAAAACGGCTCAGCGAGCAGATTATTCGTCGCACCCCCGCGTCCCCCCCCCCCCCCCCCCCCCCCCACTCCTCGCAGCAAGCAGCAGAGCAATCCTGCTGATCCTGCGACCGTGTAAGAACTTTGTTTTTTAACGATCTCGGAAAAATTATTTTTAGTCCCGCAGTTTGGAGATTCAACACCTTTGAAAGTACGCTTGCGCTTCATTTGCATGAAAACGTATTTTTTAGTTCGACGAGTGGCGCTCATGATTTCTCCCCCGCCCCTTATAACCTTTCTCCGTAACGTATAAGATTTTAGTTGAACTTAAGTTCGGGAATCGTGTTATTGAGTATTCATGCAATTGTAATCATTATACGTGTATGATGCTATTTTAAGTAACATGCAGATTATCGTGCGTTTTTTCTCCTTGCTTTTTTGATGTTAACCATTACTGCTAAAATCAAATTCAAAATCGAGGAAACGGATCCAATACATTGTGTGTGAATTCTTCTCAATTGCGAAGCCATGATTTGAGAACTCATAACATTCTCATCATTCATTGTTTTAATGATTTTGTGTTATTCTAATCTTTTTATATCCATCCCTGCATTATTCATGCAACGTAACTTATGGTAAACCAATCAAATTCCGGAATTGAGGACCCATAGATGTACGATATACAGTCAGACTCGTACTACTTCCATTAGATATAACGCATGATCTTTGGGGTAGAAAAAAAATATTCCTTCCTCTTGGGGCACTAGCAAGTACGATACTCATTTTCTGTATTTCTGCAGTTTTCTTCTGCTTGCAGTGAACTCAAGGTAGGCCCAAATACTAAATTATCTTCTATGGGAGTTTTCTTCCGCTTACAATGCTTTATAAGTAAGCTGAATACACATAATATTATACACATAGATAAGGGAATTTTCAAATTGCTCTTTAATTTTCATAATAAATTAGTTTTCTTTTGAGGGAACGATCGAGCTGTCTTCAATTTTTCAATGTTTTCCTGGGGAATAGTATCGTCTCACTTATTGAGATTGGATCGCAATTTTTGAGTGATCAAGTTTCTTTGATGTTTCTCATCACGGAGTGGCATAGCTCCCGGCTCAACCCCCTATTAAACCCTCACGAGAAGTTTCTTCGTCATCCTATTTGATTGATAGAAAAAAATTTATAATCGATCAAGTAAAAAAATTGTATAAGTTTTTAATCCATTATTTACTGCTTGAATCAAATATTCTTCAAACCAGAGTCATTCATTTCTACGTCGAAATGTTAATTAATAGCTTTTAACCTTCTAACTTCGAGTTATCTCCTTGTTTCTCCGAGGAGGTGTACCGTGCGCTTTTAAACTTTTTAATAATCTTAATCTGCTGAAAAATATTTTCAGATCCTACGCGGAAGATTTTTTTTTATGATGCAGACCAAGAATTATTTAAATAAAATGAAAATCCTTTTTAGAAACTTAAAATTAGGTGCAGGTTTTTTCAACTAAGGGCTCGATAACAGGGTCCAAGGGGGGTCAGGAAGGAACATTAAGTTGATTCTGTGAATGATAAAAATTCTAGTAACTTATATGACCCTAAAACGCTGAAAAGAGAGTACATAATTATTTGAGGTGATGATAAAAAACGAAAAACTAAATTTTTTTTTTCAATTTCACACAGCCTAGATCGCTGAAATATATATTATATGTATTTGACTATGCATACAGACGAATATTTTTGATAGCTTTGGGAGCGATCGGGTTGAGTTTGGTTTGTAATGTAACTGATATTGGACGTCAGACGCATGTAGATCTCTGCGTCAGCGTGAAACTGTTCCTCCATCAATTCGTTAGCTTTGCAAGTTCCAATGAGTCGGGTAATCCAGTTTGAGCAGCTAATAAGTCTATGAGCAAATTCAAGGATATAATGACAGTTTGTCATTTAAATTCGGGCCATAAGTTATAATGAGTTTGAAGAAGTGATTAAAGGATGAAGTAATGTTAAGTCTAGTTAAAACTTGAACGAGATACGCGAAGACGGTGTTGAGAATCAGACACAATTTCATCGAGTTGATCAACAAGTGGAATTAATTTGTACCAGTAGTTAACCTGGAATAATTTAGCTAAATGTAAATACAAGTAATATTTGCAATCATCAAGTTCCGTGAGATATAATACGAAGCAATTTTCATCGTAATTTAGTTGTTAAAATTTCTGGTTCTTTCAATTTTTTCTATGAATTCTAATGTTTCAGAGGCTATACTTTTTTCTCGTTCATTCAATAATGACTGGGATCATGCAAGCATCAGTGCCGCCATTGCCAAAGGAGCTATTATGATTCAAAGACATCACCGGAATACACCAACACACCCGGCTAGCGCCTGAATATACGATCCTCAACCCCGTTCCCCTCTATTCATCTCACTTGCACGAGGCATCCATCTTGGCTCAGAGCTAGACTCTCTCAAAAAGCCGTGCCGTATATGAATGCGTTTAATCTTCGATGCCCTCGGGCCAACTGGCTGTTACTACGTTCGGAGTCGCGTCAAAGTCCTGCGGCCCGCAGTCCGTAACTAACTCCCTGGAGTTGTTTCGGAATTCAGTGCAGAATATTCGCCAAGCAGCAGCAGCAACCACTAGACAAAGATGGGCGAGCGTGTTTCTTGGCGAACACGTGACTCGAAAGCCAAGCGAGCGTGGGCCGTACTCTTTGTCCCCAGCAGCTTCAAATTTATTCATCGGGGACGGACAACTGTTTGTTGCTTCCGCCTGCAGTTACCAGGTTACCATGCCACTGCGACTGGGCCGATTCTTCTGGAGCTGTCGGCATTCTGCGCTCTATACAGTACACGAGCTTGACGCGGTACGGATTGTGTATTAGTATACCAGAACTCAACTATACACACACAGACAGTGCAAGCTTTTCGAGCACCATCACCCCCGAATCACTATTTTGGCTCTTTGGTGAACAAAAAAATCCGGCAACGCGCCAATATATATATATATGTATATACATAGGTGCACCAATTATTTTGAAAACTCGGGGCAAAAGAAATAACGATCTCCGAGGGATCGCAACTTTTCCTGGAATCGCTGCAATTTATGGGGCGCGAAAAAAAGTACTCCGAGCTTGCAGCTTTTTTACATCGCGGAGGTATGAAAGAGCGTCAGACCCTGCCTGGGTCCTTTATTCGACCGCGAGCAGTGGCGAGAGATGAAAAAAGGCGCAGCGGTGCGCCTCTTTTTCCGATGAAAAAACAAGTCCGTTCAGTGCCACTCTCTCGGACTAATCGTCACTCCCCGCCTTCTCCTCCCCCATATAGCCAGTGTGCCTAGAAGAGCTTGTCATCCTCCTCTCGATACTCCACGACGTACTGGGAAAATTGATAATCGAGAGGACATGATCAGCTGGCTGACTGGCTGGTCCGGTGCTGGATCGGGAGCTCGTAAACTGCCGGATCCTGCTGTTCCCCCGATCTGGCTCTATTACGATTTAACGGAGGCAAAGGTAGCGAACGACTCCCCGTGCGCCTCCACCCTCAGTTAGCATAAACAGCTACCTATACGCTACACGTTTCAGGCCGGCATGCAAATCGAGGGGTAGAGATGCGTGCCTCCCCCCCCCCCCCTGTCGCGTCAACCCTTTTTTTCTTCATTCACTTACACGGTGGTAGGGATGCGCCCCCTCCCCCTCGTTTCCCCTGGAGGAGCACATACGATGCGCGCAGCTCTACTATTGCTAGCACGAAAGCCGGAGGAAGATGGCACAGCTATATACAGAGGGGATGGAGGCTGCTGCACTAGGTCCCGGAAGACTTGGCGCCAGTCCGTGAGAACATAGGTATACATGCGGCCCGTTCGGCGCCCCCGAGACGCGGGCGGACGTTGCACATACGTATGTATACACGTATACACCTTGATGGCCGTTGTTCCACCACCCTTTTTTTTATCCCGGTCCCTATTCATGCGTCACACGCTTGTACTATACGCGATCGTCCAACATAAAGGCTGCATAATTATTATGCCGTATGATTGTTACGTACGCTGTTGTCCTGTACTTGTGAATACATATAGTAATTATGTGCACCGTCGTTATCCGTCCCGATCCTTACCTTCCTCCACAACTGGATCCGAGTGTCGCGTGTAATGAAATCTCCACGGACTGTGTATGCATATCTAAATGGAGACATCAGAAGGGGGGTGCAAAAGCTCAACGCACTCCCGCCTCGGTCAGCATGATAATATAATAGTGTGCGCGCTGGGGCAAGTATGAACATAGTAGGCACCTCCCCCCCCCGCCCCCCTATTAGCCGGGCTTAGCTCTCCGCAGCTCTCGTCCCCGAAGGTTCTCTCTCCTCCTTCCCTGTCGTTCCCTCAGCTTGCTCCTTTGAACGCCCCGAAGGCCGCTCCGACTCTATGGCTGCAGGAGTCGACGGGCGAATAAAAGCGCGCGCGCGTCACTTTCGGGCCAACAAGCCCAGCCTGGCTTACGTATTCTCCTCTCTCCTTTCCCTCTCCTCCCGCGTGCCCGCGGCGTGTTTAACGATTCGCAAAGCTCGGCGATCCAGGCTTAGTTTTGCACGCTGGCGCGGGAGACGCGATCGGCCGAGGCTCCGGAGGAGTTAAGCTCTGCAGGAACAAAGCTCTCCACACGACACGGGGGCCGCCGCCGGCCGGGGCCCCGGGGGAGTTAAGCTCTGGAGGAACAATCCCCCCCCCCCCCCCCCCCCCCCAAAGAGTTGCGCGACGCGCAATACTATCTGCATTGTATAGATATAGCACTAGAGTATAATAGTATATTGCATCCCGGGATGCTGAGTTTCAAAGGGATGCACCACTCGTTTGCGGATATTCTGACCTGTATTACTTACATCGAATCGCCTGGAAAGTCGTATCGGCATCGCGGCCACTGTCTCGTCTTTGGCATGCCCCATCGCTCGAGTGTACGTATATATTTATCACCCCCATTTCGAGCGGGTGAGTGTGCCCGTCAACTAATATTGCACAAGACTCACTCGTTGTGGTATACTATCAAAATATGTACACGCATGCATTCTTATACATTGATGCCGCAGCAGTGATCTTTTTTTTGCATTTTGGTCTGTTACAAAGTATGTTTTACTGCTTCATTTTCGGCCCCGGGGACGCGTAAGATCAAAAATACGAGCTGCGCACAGAGTCGGCTGGGTTTCGCGTCCAATCTGTGACTTTTTTTCATCACTTACTCGCACGTCCCAAAAGTGTCATGCGTATTGTACTATACCCCTCGCTTGGTACTGCACCAAACGCCCAAGTCGATTAAATGATCAAGCAGTCTTACCAGACTCTTCTGTTTCTACTAACTTTTTGCCAGGGATTTTCTGGATGTAATACTTCGCCAACAATGAACAAATAAGTTTTTTAAGCATTTTAACAGAATGAAATTGTTAAATTGTAACGACATTCGATTTAAAGTTCTGATATCCCAAACTTCTGCAATGAATAAAATCTACTCGAGCCCGCAAATTTGCACTGTCGTGCACATCAATAGAAATATTTTATTGTCACAAAAAAACGCACGATGCTCCGTAAACAACCAATCGCGTGTAATTCCTCAGTAGGAACCAGCCGAAATCTCGAACGTCGCACGCACAATTGATTGTACACCACAATATATAGATAAGCACTCGTAAAGAAGTAGATGCACGAAGTCGTGAACAGATCATGCTCACGTAATATCATAAATGTAGGCACTGCAACAGCGTCTTACATACGGTATAGCACTTGCTCCACTACTTCAGGGCTCTGTCGCCAAAAATGATTGAATTGAAATTGTTGACAGCTCGCTCTACCCGTCTTCCTGTTAATGTTTTAAATTAGAAAATGTCAGTGATGTAGTTCGATGATTGCAGCTCATGCCGCTTGCCCGGCTGACGCGAGGATGAACGCCCCTTACAGCCGGATGCTGTACCGAGGATATTATGCCTCACCTGTACACATAACCATGAGTCCGAGCAGACGTGCCGTCTTGCCTTGCATGTATTTATATCTGCAGCTGGATAGATTTGCCGCTCGTTTTCCCATGTTATTTCACTTTGCTGTTCTCATTGTTCTCGATGATGTATTGCGACGGTCGGCGACGCGACGCGTAAAGCTGTTAATTATACGTACGACGCTGTACAACGGAGTACACCGCAGGTGTGATGTCCTCTATACCGTGATTAACTTGTGCGATGCAAGACGACTTAATGCACGGATATAAATTTACCGTGCAAAACCACTGCTCGCCGACGGATTCAAATTTACTCGGTGGCGCTTTTTTTTGTCCTCCCTTTTTTCCCTGCCCTCGCGTCGTCGTACTTGGTACGGAAATCGTGTAGCTCGGTCGTGCCTTCTGCAAGCGTAGTATCGACTTGTAGTACGATCGTTTGTAAGTTGTAATATGGTTTTAACTTTCATCCCCAAGGTCCCGTAACCTCGATGGATCTCTGTAGAAAAAATGCGTTATCCCTCAGCCGAACGATGATATGGATATTTTTGAGAGCCCCGCAATTGATTGGTTTACCAGCGACGACACACAATAACCCCACTCACTTGTTCTCACTAATCGTGTACGACGCACGTCTCTCGTCATTTTCTTTTTACAGCGCTGAGCCTGCTGTGCGTTAAAACTTCGACGAGTAGCGCAGCCATGCTAGAGGCACCGCCTGGCAGTCGCGAGGACCTCGTGGAGGCGGCGAGGACCCCTTGCTCACCATCCGGTACGTGCGTGTGCTCTATGTTAAACATATGTTATGTACTGTACACACGTTCATATAATATACATGATTATGGCAGCTGATTTTATTATGGTTCAATTCGCCAGCGCAACTGGTCTCCTGCAGGCTGCGACGAATCAACCCTTCCATTCAATGAGCAACCTCTTCGAGAGCTCGAAATAATAGTGTGGATAGGTACATACATGTATAGTAGTTACTCGTGTGCGCACTCGGTTGCTGAGGACTGAGTTCGGCCTGTGCTAAGTTTGACCGAGTTTGCCGAGAGCAAATAGAGGGTCAATCGGTTCGGTGCGCCCTTAATGTGTGCACCAAAGTGATGGATGGTCGGGGGGAAAAAGGGGACTGTCAATTAGGCAATGCCCTTTTCACCGTTCTTACTTCACATTCATCTCGTTAGCAACAAACCGAAGACGCGCGATGTTAACACAGTTTCAGGTCAAATAATCATTTAGGAACTTTGATATTGTATAGTTGCGCTTTTACAATTATTATTATGCTTTTATTTTGCCTGAAAATGAATCTGTCTGCAGAGTAATCATGACGGTACATCCTTCTTTTTTTTTTTCACTCGGATTATATAGAATAGGTATCTACAGATATTTGTAATTTTCAAGATGTGATTGTACACTGAATCAAAGTATTGGAGATGGAAAGCACAGAGAAAAAATATTACAGGCCCAATTCGAACAGACGTGCTCCTCTGGTATAAGTATAATTGAGGTAATGCTCGGTCAGTGGACGTATAGAATATGTTTTTCATCGGATTTTTTATTAAAATAATTTAGGTTACTGAAAGTCGAGGCTTGAAACTCTCTACGATTGTGTCGAATAAGGCACGCAAGAGTAGATGAAATATTCCGGGTGATTATTACTGCTAGTCACTGCGCCTAAACTATGATCAGCAAACTTTTAATCCAGCGAAATAAGTAAAAGTTGAACTCATACGGGGTATAAAAGAAGCAGTAACGGTTTTGATGGAAGAAAGAATGAAATTTCTATTTAAACGGCTTTTTTGGAGCTCTTCTCACACGATCGAGAGCGCAGCATTTACTTACTGAATAAAAAGGCGTACTTCTCTTGCATGCACAGAGAATAAGTCGCGGAGAGGAAAGCAATGGAAAAATGCGGATGGCTGACCACGCGAATCTCTTTGCCATGCAAATACACTACCCACCACGACCGATCCATTTCGCACGAAACTAATACACAATACGTCAAAAAAAAAACAGAGGAAAAGAGAAAGGAAGCGGAAAAAAGTTAGATGGTTCAACCACAGGCTAGCTCCATACCGAATCCTCCGATATGCGTTCCTAGAAATTGAATATCGTCGTTTGAAACCCTCCCCCTCTCTTCTCCCCATCGCGTTGTATTCTCACGCGTGAGCGTGTTATCTAACCCGGTCACGGAGAATTTCCGCTGACGTCACCAACGCGGGCTGGCTCCCACTGTTGTTATGCACTACTGACGATGCACGACTACGAGCTTGCAGTAGCTGCTGCTGCTGCTGGCGTTACCGTCCGCTTTGTAGGGCTCCTTAGGCGGAGATTAACACTGGCTGGTCCCCCATCTGATCTCGTGTAGAAATTATCGAACGCTGCACTGCTCCGAAAATTCAATCATCTTCCAAACGTCGGCCGTAACTGCAGGGGTACCTATACTACTTATTGCAGAAGAGTTTAGCTTTTTGAGTGGATACGAAAAATGAGCTTTTTTTATTTTTGGGAGTAATATTTTTTTCAAGCAAGACTCATCAAACTAAATCATTGGTTATAATAAACAACATACATCATTCGCGATCCTCGCTTTCATCGATCATGTGTACAATAAAAAATTGTCTGATACTTTCTGGTTCATTAGTGACAGTGTTTCTCGTGATATTTTCTGTATTTTTTTTTTATTTTTTCAAACTTTCTAGTCATGATTTTACTTAAAGAGTCCATTGCCTGCGATTTAACAGAACTTAAGTAGAAACAGTCAATTGAGGTAAGACCGTCTTCAATTTTTAACCTGCTAGAACTCAATGAAAAAAGTAGCCGAGCGAAAAATCTTACACTTGACGGCATTGTCTTCTACAAAAAGCACTTTTGTCAGAAAAGACTCACCAAACTTATTAATTGCTCATAATAAAGAACATACATCATTGGCGATTCCTGCGTTCCTCGATCACGTATACAATAAAGGATAATCTTATACTTTCTGGTTCATTAGGGACAGTTTTTTCTGGTGATGATTTATGTATTTTCCTTTTATTTTTTTTTACTTTCTAGTCATGATTTTACTTAACGAGTCCATTGACTGCGAAATTAAGTAGAAATAGTCAAGTGAGGTAAGACCGTCTTCAATTTTTAACCTGCTAGAACTCAATGAAAAAAGTAGCCGAGCGAAAAATCTTATACTAGACGGCATTGTCTTCCACGATAAGTACTTTTGTCGGAAAAGACTTACCAAACTAATAAATTGCTTATAATAAACAACATACATCATTGGTGATCCCCGCTTTCATCGATCACGTGTACAATAATAATTGTCTGATACTTTCTGGTTTATTAGGAACAGTTTTTTCTCGTGTTGTTTTCAGTATTCTTTTTAATTTTTCTCGTCATGATTTTTCTTAAAGAGTCCATTGACTGCGAAATCAAGTAGAAACAGTCGAGTGAGGTAAGACAGTCTTCAATTTTTAACCAGCTATAACTCAATGAAAAAAGTAACCGAGCGAAAAATCTTACACAAGATCGCATTATGTTCCACGATAAGTGCTTTTGTTAGAAAATAATTTTTTAAGCTTACCAAGGAGTAGGATGAAAATCGATATGCCACACTACTAATAGATAGAGAACCAAGTCAAGTAAGAGAGTATGAAAAAAAATATATTTGGTATCACTTAGTTTATGGTTTTTTGGCGGTAGTATACAATGATATGGACAAGATAAAATATGATTTATCAAAACGATTGGTACAGCTGAGCAGATAGAAAAAACTGTTGCACTATCGATCACTGGAAACTCCATATTATTCGGTAGGTAGTACCACAGCTGGGAAAAAAGGTCTCAATGAAGCGTATTGACCCTCGTCTACCCTCTAATCGACCATTCATTTAACACGGCTAGGCTGAGCCAGCGCTATTATCCGTTAATGCCCGTAAGTGGGAGACGGTAGCAACAGCAATAGAAATTCTCCCTACCCCCTCCTGCCTCATTAACGTTGCAACAGCTGTGTACTATGTATGTATGCGTGTGTACAGCATACAGTTCATTTTCCCCATTTTTCCTTGCTCTTTTCCTTGCTTCCGACTCCCAAGTCACCCAATCACCCAACAGCTGAGGTAGCACAGTTTTATGAATGACGACCAAGATAAGGGCTTTTCTTTATGCTTTTTCTTTTTCCACCTCGAGATGGATGCAGAGTCGATAAATAATAGTTGTTTTCCTCTCTTTCTCTCTGTGACGTTGCGGTTATTGTTTTTGTACCCTCTTCTTTTCTCCGTGCGGCGATTCTTCGAGCGGATATCAGGAGGGGGGAAGGGCTGGAGATATAGAGGCTAAGCTATTTTTTTGTTGCCCTGATAAGTATATGCTTTTTCTGCCCCGTATTGTCTGTTTCGCCGGGTAGTTTTGTATCGAGTTATCTAATTTATCAGTAACCATAGCATTTCAGACATTATTCCCACATTCTAACATGTTTTTTTATGCAATTAAAATGTTTACCAATATATATGTATACATATACACATGTTACTGATACTCATATTTTTTGACATTAAATAAATCCAGTTTTTAATTTATATTTACCTCTTTGCTATAACGGGATACAAAAAAACTTGTCCACTCCAACTGAATGTATAACTTGGGATACTTACCTAGTAGATCTACTCTCTGTTTCGAAAACTGTGTCAGTGCACTTATGAATATTGATAAGCTGCGTCGATATCGAATCAGTGGAATTATGTCACGTTTGTTTTCATTTGAACGTCTAGTCGGGCGACACATGTATCGTTATAAAGTAAGTTCATTCACACTGCTTGCAGTCACGTTTCTCCTTGTTTCACTGATGATTGTAGGATGAAAAATAAATAATTTATTAATCATGTACCAAAATTTTTATTTTAAGTTATTATATATTAATTTACATTTCAACTAGTTTTATGAAGTAGTTATAATTTTGAGTGACAACTCACAGATGTTTCGATTTTGTATTACTCGACATATTTATAGTATACATCTGGTAATAGCTTCAATAAATAACATAACAAATTGAATTCAGATGGTATTGATCATTAACTTTTACTGGTAAACAAATTGTTTATTATAAGTGCAATAAGATAATGTGTTTGAGTTGTATTTTGGAACATTATCGGCTTAAACAAATTAATACCCGTTCAAGGATTGTTCATTCGCCATTGAAATGCTTATTTTAAGATTTTAATCATGTTAAGATGTAGAAAAGGTCGAGAAATAATATACCGTCAGGTATTTTAAACTATTAATATGTATTATGTTAGTCGGACAGAGAGAAAAGGTAGTTTCAAAAAATTAATTTAACTGTGATATTCACAAATTCTTGATTTATTACGCAAAATTGGTATTTTTACACAAAATTTTTTTTCACAATTTACAATTTTTTTAGAACTCTATCTTCTCATTTGAGCTGAGAAATTTGAGTAAAGTTGAAAAAAAAGTTTTCAAAAGCTGCTATCCAATCGCATCCGACTGAAGAATGTACTTTGAAGAATAAAAAAAGTATTTGTCGGAACCCGTAAGGATACTTGATAGAGGACGCTGTGAAAGTACTTTACGAAAAAAAAAGTCGCAGAAAATTTGTAAATTTGATAAAAATTGTATTAATTCCCCAAATTGGTACGTATACGTATGCAACTGGATAAACCCAAATTTCGTCACACAATTTTTAGTCAAAGGTGCAGTGTTACTTACAGCCCAAGTGATGTTAAAATTCGAAGAAAAATATTTACAATACATTGAAAAACTTGGTGCGACTCTTGGTATTTTAAATAGCGGGAGGGAGCTAGAGGGTGGCTCTGCAAACGAATTTCTTCAGCTAAAACAAATACTACGCGCGAAAAATGTTTGAAAATTAAAAATTAATGATACCGGCAGTCCATCAAGTGGCCTCAGAATTATATTTCGTGTTTGAACAACAGTCGTTGTTTTTTTCTTCCCTCCGGGCGCCCAGCGAAACTGACCCAACCGAGCCCAAGGATACGGCAGCTCCACCAGCGATTCCAGGAACCAGAAGCCGCAACCGACCGATCCTTGAGCCCACAAGGGGGCACGGCAGCTCGTATCAAATTTGCCTGGCCCCGAGCTTGCAGTACTGGTGCAGCGGCCCGATGCGCTCCGAGGCGAGCTTACCGTCGCAGCAGACGTACTCGTCGTAGCGCACACTGTGGCGCCACTCGAAGCCGAAACGCTCGCCCAGGGCCTGGCTGTAGCTCGAGGTGAATACCCCGCAGGCTATCTCCGGATCGGGCAGGCCGTTCTCCCTGGCGAGCTTTCGCGCCAGCTCGATGCTCGTGCGCATGAGGTTCGAGGCGATGCCGTAGCGCCTGTAGCGCCCGTCCACCCCGATGTAAAATATCTCGAGGGCGTGCTCGGCGTCGTAGAGCTCGTAAAGGTCCACGCTCCTCTCTATCTGCTCGAACGAAAATATGTTACATCATCGGTTCGTGTATCTCGCACCCGGCGTGATTTTTCATTTCGGATCTTTCGAGTACGCGGTAACGATCGGGCGCGCAGCACCATAGGTATACCAGGTCTGCCGTTTCGCTTAATTTATCGAAGGGGCCCCTCGAATTTCTTTTTCCCTCCCCTCCTTTTCGAGCATTCATCTCCTGCGACGTGACGATCGATTCAACTTAGTATGCCATCGTTTCGAGTTTCATCCTCCCTGCTAATGCAGCATAACTCACGCGCTTACGTGTTGGCGAGGCAGTTCGGCGTTTCGAGCTATCGATTTGATTGATACGCGAGATTATTTACGGGGGGATGGGGGTGGCGCAGAGTATTGTTAGAATCCTTGGAATATCCCTACCCTCGCGGTGTGTATGTGATAAAAATACCTGTTTATTTATTATCTTCTTACTGACGCACAGTTGCAAACAAAATGTGAATGATAAAAATTATAAAAATACGCTTTCAGAATCAACCGAAAAGTATAGAAAACAACAGAAAATAATTATATTGCATGCATAACAGTCCATAGTTGATTTCTACTGCTAAATTAAGTAGATATAGCCGAGTAAGGTAAGCCGAGCCATCGACGGTCTTAATCTAAACTGTATGCTTGAAATTTGGCATTTTCAATTTGCATGAAGTTATTAAAGATAGTTGGATTAGAAATCTAAACTGTATGCTTGAAATTTGGCATTTTCAATTTGCATGAAGTTATTAAAGATAGTTGGATTAGAAATAAGAAGGTTGAAAATCCATTGCAAAAATCTGTCCATCCCGCCACAGACAGACAGACAGACAGACAGTACGTGTAAGCAAAAGATTTTTGGATTCTTATGCACACTGGTACAGTAAACAATGCAGATACCTTCAATGCCTATGACGAGACGAGGTATTATTTTCTATCAAGCGTGCAGTACGTGCAGCTTCTGACAATATCCAGACTGACAAAATCCGGTTAGTCCAGACACTTGTCCATTCACGAAGAAAAGGAAAAGGAAAGCCATCGCGTCACAGAGTCGATA